>CAUYTI010111687.1:0-25293 GCA_963575145.1 Galago senegalensis | reverse complement strand
AAAAAAATAGAAAAATTAACCAAGCATTGTGGCAGGTGCCTCTAGTGTGGCTAGAGCCTCCTGGGCTCAAGCAAGTCTCCTGCCTCAGCCTCCCAAGTAGCTGGAACCACAGGCGCCCGCCACAACGCCCGGCTATTTTTTGGTTGCAGCCGTCATTGTTGTTTGGCAGGTCCGGGCTGGGGATTCGAACCCGCCACCTTAGGTGTATGTGGCTGGCGCCTTAGCCGCTTGAGCCATAGGCACGGAGCCTAAACTTGAATATTTATAGCAGCCTAATTCACAATTGCAAAGATGTGGAAACAAAACAATAAACTGAGGTAATATATACCATGGAATACTATTCAGCCATAAAAAGATGGAGATTGTGTATCTTTTGTAACACCCTGGATGGTTTTGGAGAACACTTTAAGTATCACAGGAATGGAAAAACAAGCATCACGTGTGCTCAATATTAAGTTGAAACTAGCAGATTAAAGCTCAAAATGACACAATAGAACTTGTCTGGCAAAGATAACACAGCTATTGCCCCTGATCACAACTGTCACAACCTCTAACCTCCAACACTACTGATCTGGATACTGGACCCCATAGCTAGAACTACTATCCTGCTGCCTCTGGTAACTATATACAGCTGCATTCTGTTTCCAAAATGTATTCTGTGCAATCTCAGTTTCTTTGCATCACTAACTTCTCATTCCAAGACGGAGGTGGTACCTAGCTGCAGGCAATGTTGAAAAAAAAAAAAAGAAACAGCAGTTAGTGCTATGGCTTGAAAGTATCCCCCAAAGTTCATGTGTTAGAAACTTAATCCCCAATGTAACTGTCTTGAGAGATGGCATCTCTAAGTGGTGGTTAGGTCATGAGGGTTCTGCCCTCATGAATGAGTGAGTGCCATTATCAAAGGGATATGTTTTTGATAAAATGGTGAGTTTGTTCCCCTTCTCTTGCTCTTGAGAATGCTCTCTTCTCCTCCACCTTCTGCCATGGAATGATGTAGCACAAAGGCCCTCGCCAGATGGCAGCATCATGCTGTTGAACTTCCCAGTCTCCAGAACTATGAGCCAAATAAACATCTATTGTTTATAGATTACCCAGTCTGAGGCATTCTGTTATAACAGCACTGCACAGACTAAAACAACAAATATCTAGGATTCATGGCTTCTATAATGGGAAGCAGGCCCTGCAGCCAGTAGAGATTCTCCCAAACATAAAAAAGAAAATCAGGGCTCAGCACTGGTAGTTCAGTGGTTAGGGTGACAGCCACATAAACGGAGGCAGGTGGGTTCAAAACCGGCCTGGGCCTACTATACAACAATGACAACTGCAACAAAAAAATAGCCAGGCATTGTGGCAGGCACCTATAGTCCCAGCTGCTTGGGAGGCTGAGGTAAGAGAATCACTTAAGCCCAAGAGTTAGAGGTTGCTGTGAGCTGTGACCACAGCACTCTACTGAGGATGACATAGTGAAACTCTGTCGAAAGAAAGAAAAAGAAAGAAAGAAAGAAAGAAAGAAAGAAAGAAAGAAAGAAAGAAAGAAAGAAAGAAAGAAAGAATCAGATGCAAACCAACTATAATACAAAGAAAGACAAGTGTCCATCACAACCAGGGGTCCTCAAACTTTTTAAACAGGGGGCCAGTTCACTGTCCCTCAGACTGTTGAAGGGATGGACTGTGGGCCCCAGGATGAGTGGGCTGCTAAGCAGGGCAGGCAGCAGCAGCAAAAACACCCGGCGGGCTGGATAAATGTCTTTGGCGGGCCACATGTGGCCCGCAAGCCAGCTCATAGTTTGAGGACACCTGAGACTTCCCAAAATTGACATACACTTTTCTTCCCACACCTAATGCTTCTTTTGAAACAATAACTTTTAACATAATGCAACTACCTCTGATATTCGTAACCTCCCACAAAAGCGGGTAAGCCAAAATCTCATGCCTGATTGCACTGAGATCCAGGATCTCAAGATGATGCTAATCCTCATCTAGTTTTATAAAATTTCACCTTGAAAATCTGTCCTCTATTCATTAGACTATAAAATAAATAAGCATCATTTTCTATATGAAGTACTGAGGGAAAAGGAGAAAAATTAGTCTAAAATATATATACGAAAATGTCAGTAGATTATGACGTCATTCATGTAACTGAATCCAAGGCCATAGTTGATTTTTTTGTTTGTTTGTTTTGGTTTTTTGTTTTGAGACACAGCTCACAGCAACCTCAAACTTTTGGACCTAAGCGATTCTCTTGCCTCAGTCTCCTAAGTAACTGGGATTACAGGCGCCTGCCACAAGGCTCAGCTATTTTTTTGTTGCAGTTGTCATTGTTATTTAGCTGGCCCAGGGGCCGGGTTTGAACCCACCAGCCTCAGTGCTGGTGCCATAACCACTGTGCTACAGGGGCCAAACCCATAGTTGATATTTACGACTGGCCTTCTAAACTACCCACTGTTATCTTTGTCTATAGCTAGCAGGAATCCTGCCATAATAAGGAATCCCTTATTCCTAAGGGATTTGAATTTTTTGTGGAATTCAATCACATCTGCCCATATAATGTTAACTACTTCAGTCTTCCATGAACTTGTACCACTATGCATGGCATGACTGGTCAATAATCCACTGAAAAGTATTCCTTTTTCTTAGTGGTGTAACTAATAGATCTTCCTTTTGGAGAAAAACCAGTCGCCCCTCAGAAACTTCACTGAGATATCACTCCCTTATAGCTTCACGGGATTCTTCTCCCACCTTCTGGTATGTCTGTTTTTTATCAAGGTACCTGCTTCCAGTTCAGTGGATCCTTAGACCATAATGTGTTCAGTGTGGCAGACTAGTGTATGATAGTCTGTAGACTGATAAAATAATAAAAGTTCCTGTAGCATAGAACCAGACACATGATCTAACCCTGATGGGATATAATGAAGGTAGACTGTTGACCCTTCTACACTAAATATGTTTTTAGTTTATTGGCATCAGGAATAAAAATAATTTACTAAATTGATAGCTACATTCCAATTACCAAGACTTACATTGATTTTTCATAGGAGACCTAATCTGGAATAGCAAATGCAAATGAGGTAGTCCCCCAATTAGATAACCCACTGTCCTTCTCCAAAACTAATCTGCCTTTTACACTGTGGAACTGGTGAGTTTAATAGCTCTAAGATAGGAGTCCCCCCATCTTTGTGTCTCAGAAGGCTTTGATATTGGCATTAATGTTTGTGATTCTCCAAAATTTCACTATTTTAATATGAAGGGAGAGTTCTAGGGGCTTTCACTTGGCACTTCCTAACATTATAATTCTTACTTTATAGTTCAGAAAGCCAGGACGGGCGTGGTGGCTCAACACTCTGGGAGGCTGAGAAGGGTAGATTGCCTAAGCTCACAAGTTTGAGACCAGTCTGAGAAAGAGTGAGAACTCATCTTTTAAAAAGTATCCAGGCATTGTGGCAGGCACCTGTATTCCCAGCTACTTGGTGTTGTAACCCAGCCCTTTTTCCCCTGCCCACTCCTGTTCCCCAGCCCTCACCTGTTCCCCCCACCACCACCCTCACCTGTTACCCCTCCCCCCCTCCAGCCCATTTCCCTCCTCCTCCCTTCTCCCCCTAGAGTCACTCCAGGAACAAGGCAAGTCCCTCCTCCCCCTAGGGTGGCTGAGAACATGCTTCCCAGCCACGTTCCCAGGCCCCATTCTTCCCCTAGGGTTGCCAAGAATAAGCTTCAGGTACAAGGAAAAAAAGTCCCAAGTTTCACAAAACCCCCAAGTTCTCAGTAGATGAACAATGGTGAAAACTCACTGAGACTTGAGTAATTACTGTTGTATAACCATAACCATTGTGATATAAAATGTATCCACTGTCAACTGAAACTGTATTAATTATTGTTCCATTGCTGTATCTATGACTACCTGAGTTGTAACCCCCCCCTTAACCAGCCATGTTTTGCTTCTGTAATATGCTTACACAAAGCCTATAAAAGGTAACTCACCCTCACACCTGGGCTGCTGACTGTCTCTTGGAGCAGCAGCCCCTGCAGCAGGTAAAATAAATTACCAATTAATTAACCTAAGTGGGGGTCCGAGTCTATTTTTCCAGGTCCCCTAAGTTATTTCAACAGTAAGAGACCAGAGGGGTGAGGCTGGGGAACCAGCTGGAGCCCAGGCCTACAAGAGAGCATCCTCAAACGTGAGGTACTGAGCAAGTGGTCAAGCCTGGCTCGTTGGGGTGGCTGGGGCTAAGATCAGGAAGGCATACGACTCCACATCTGAAACCAGCCACAAAAATGAGGCTGGAGTAACAAGCCAGAGTCCAGGCCTACTAGAGGGCAATCCCAAACACAAGGCACTAGATGACAGACAAACCTGGCTGGGGTGGCCAGGGCTGGGATCAGGGAAGCAAGGCATCCACCTGTGAAACCAGCCAGAAAAAATGGAGGAGAAGGAAGTAAGAGATCCAGAGATGGAGGGAGAGGGAAAGAGGAAATTAAGAGTAGAAGGTGGGAAAAGAAGTTTTTAAAAATTTTAGAAAAGCAGTTCTAGACAAAAAAGCTCACCATTAAATGGGTGAAGTTTAGAGTCAGAGAGATTTCCCATTTTCTTTTGTCTTACCAGAAGAATCCATTTAGCTGGGTCCAATGGGGTATACTTCAGCCCCCCCAAAGGGGCTTCTTCCCATCCCAGATTTGGCACCAAATGAAGGGTTATGGATATGAAACCAATTTTAGCCCAAGAATATGGGGAAAGGGGAGAGGGAAGGGAGTGGAGAGGATGGGTGGAGGGAGGTTGATTGGTGAGATCACGTCTATGGTTTATCCTATGGGGGTATATGTGAGTCTTTCTAAATGTAGAATATAAATGTCTTAACACAATAACTAAGAAAATGACATGAAGGCTATGTTAAGCAGGTGGATGAAAGTATTTCAAACTGTATATAGAAACAACACACTGTACCCCATGCTAGTATTAATGTACACAGCTATGATTTAATTTAAAAAAAAAAAAAAGAAAGAAAGAAAGAAGGGTTATGGAGCCAAAGATGAAAGATTATTCTAAGGTGTGAGATGAAAGGAAAACAGGAGTCCTGGTTGGTATGATTAAAATGGCTTTTATTCCACCTGAGTGCAAGTGGGGTGAGACCTCCAACTGGGAAGAAACCCACAGGTGGGTAATGGTGGACAGGGGATTTAAAGGGCTAGGGAGACAAGGATTGGTCCATCCACCACTTCCTGGGAGGGATATACACTCCATTCTTCCTGGGCAGGTCAGTCCCACATGGGTGGGGCAGGTCTATTTGGGTAGGTACACCTGATTCTATCAGCTTTGAGTCTCCTATTCAGGGAAAGTGTAGAGCCCTTTGTTCCCCCTTTTTATCAATCATCACTGAAGGTTGTTTGCTGGGACTCCCCTATGTTGTCTCTCCTAGGGCTTGGATTTGCCCATGACAAGGAGGCTGGGTTCCAGGAGCAAACTGGATGACACTCTTTAGAGCAATCCCGAGCAAAAGCAAGAAAGCTGGAGATATCACATTACCAGATTTCAAAATTCATTATAAATACACAGTAACCAAAACAGCATGTGACTGCCATAAAAACAGATATGTGGGTAAATGGAACAGAATGGAGAACTCAGATATAATCCATGCATTTACAGCCAACTCAGCTTACAATGGGGAATGGACAGTGCTGGGCAAACTGGATATCCATGTGCAAAAGAAATTGAGTTAGAGTGAATTAAGAACTTGAATTTAAGAACTGAAACTGTGAAACTACTAGAAGAAAATATTGGGGAAGGGCCCCAGGACACTGGTCTGGACAAAGATTTCTTAGGTAAGACCTCAAAAACACAGGCAACAAAAGCAAGAATAGACATTTAGGATTACATCAAGCTGAAAAGCTTCTGTGCAGGAAACAATCAACAAAGTGAATATAACACACATAGGGAAAATATTTGCAGCTATCCAACAGACAAGAAATTAATAACCAAAATATCTAAGGAATTCAAACAACTCAATAGCAAAAAAATAAATGACTTTAAAATGGGCAGAAGATTTCAACAGCCATTTCTCAAAATAAAATGTACAAATGACCAAGAGGTAGATGAAATAATGCTCAATATCATAGCTTGGCGCCCAGAGGGCACCAGCCACATACAGAGGCTGGCAGGTTTGAGCCCCAGCCCAGCCCTGCTAAACAACAATGACAGCTCCAGTCAAAAAATAGCCAGGTGTTGTGGTAGGCGCCTATAGTCCCAGCTACTCGGGAGGCTGAAGCAAGAGAATCGTTTAAGCCCAAAGAGTTTGAGGTTGTGAGCTATAATGCCGTGGCACTCTACTGAGGGAGACATAGTGAGACTCTGTCTAAAAAAAAAAAAAAAATGCTCAACATCACTAATCATCAGAGAAATGCAAATCAAAACAACAATGAGATATCTCACCCCCAGTAAAATCTGCTTATCTCAAACAGACAGCCAAGAACAGATGCTGGCAAGAATGCAGAGAATGGGAAACTCTTGACACTTGGTGGGAATGTAAATTAGTACAGCCGCTATGGAGAACAGTGATGGAGGTTCTTCAAAAAACTAAAAATAGGCTCAGCGCCCCTAGCTCAGAGGTTAGGGTGCCAGGCAAATACACCAGGGATGGCAGGTTCAAATCCGGCCCAGGCCTGCTAAACAACAATGACAACTACAACAACAAAAAAAAAATAGCTGGGCATTGTGGCAGGCGCCTGTAGTCCCAGCTACTTAGGAGGCTGAGGCAAGAGAATCACTGAAGCCCAAGAGTTTGAGGTTGCTTGAGCTGTGACTTCTCGACACTCTACCGAGGATGACATAGTAAGACTCTACTCTGTCTCAAAAAAAGCTCATGGCTTGGTGCCTATGGCTCAAGCGGCTAAAGTGCCAGCCACATACACCTAAGCTAGAAGGTTCAAATCCAACCCAGGCCCACCAAACAACAATGATGGCAGCAACAAAAAAATATCCGGATGTTGTGGCAGGCGCCTATAGTCCCAGCTGCTCAGGAGGCAGAGGCAGAGTTGCTTGAGCCCAGGAGTTGGAGGTTGCTGTGAGCTGTGAACACAGCATTCTACCCAGGGCACAGCTTGAGGCTCTGTCTCAAAAAAATAAATAAATAAATAAAGTTCACATCTGTAATCCTACCACTCTGGGAGGCCAAGGTGGATGAATAGCCTGAGCTCAGGAGTTTGAGACCAGCCTGAGCAAGAGCAAGACCCCTGTCTCTAAAAATAAAATAGCTGGGTGTTGTGACTGGTGCCTGTACTCCCAGCTACTTGAGAGGCTGAGGCAAAAGAATTCCTTCAGCCCAAGAATTTGAAGTGGCTATGAGCTATGATCCCCCAGGGTGACTGAGTGAGACTCTATCTCGGAAAAAAAAAAAAAACTAAAAATAGAACTTCCATATGATCTAGCAATTCCACCTTGGAGGATATACCCAAAAGAAAGAAAATCAATATATCTAAGAGATATCTGCACTCCCATGTTTATTGCAACACTATTCACAATAGCCAAAATATGGAGTCAATCTGAGAAGCCACCAGCAAATGAAAAGATAAAGAAAATGTGATATGTATACACAATGGAATAATATTCAGCCTTAAAAAAGAATGAAGTGCTATCATTTGCAGCAACACAGAAGGAACCGTAATGTTAATGAAATAGGCCAAGCACAGAAAAACATCACATGTTTTTCATTCAAACGTGAGAGCTAAAAGAAAAAGTGAATCTTATAAAAATAGAGCAGATTAGTTGTTACCAGAGGCTGGGGATGAGAGAGGATAAAGGAGAGAAGAAGGGAGAAAAATAATATGAATATATTTATTACCACTGACCTATACACTTAAAAGTGGCAAGGATGATAAATTACATATATTTTTACCTCAGTAAAAAATAAAGGGCACACGGATTAAACTGAGACCACACCCTGTACAACCTCTATTTTAATTACCTCCAAGTCAGCTGATTAGTGACCTTAATTACATCTGAAAAATACCTTCTTCTTAGCCAAAAAAGCCATAACTTATAATAGGAGTGAATTTCTGTCCTATTCATGACTCCCTCCCACATCCAGGGAATGATATTTCACCAGGTATGTGCACCAGGAGGCAGAAATCTTGGAGCCATCTCCCAGAATTCTTTCCAGCATGGATTCCTTCCTCCACAGCATTCCAGGGAAATTCAGGCATCTCAAGCTCATTAAACACAGGCCACCACTGAGTCAGCTGTCAGTCAACCAAACAAGTAAGAGATCAGAGCCACTCCCACTACAGGAAAGAATCTGTGGTCCCCCTGCACCCACATCCTGGAGCCCAGGATTCTTAGGCCACACTTCTATCCACCTGGTGCTTCTACACTGCTGACCCGGTGACTCCAACCCAGTGGAGGGCCACTCTGGAGGGACCCAGCACAACTCACTGTGCACCTTTTCAGAGGGAAAAATTTCCCAGTGAGGTTCAGAGAAACTCAGCTGCATTTAAGAATTCCCTCCACACCATTCAAAATGACATTCTGTCTTGGCCAAATAGCCTGTTACCCAGGAAGAAAAATTAAATTTTAAACATGAGTTGTAGAGTAGGTGGTGATGGATGGCAAGTAATGGAATTGGCAAGTGGAGCTTTACGTTGTAGGCAGCCCTGGCTGCGGAGTAATTGCTTTCTCTGGAGCAGCAGTTTAAGTTTGGACATCAGCTTAGCTCTGACAGAGCCTAGGAGGAATCCAGCATTGCCTCTATGATTAGAATTTTGAGGAACTTTGCTCCCTGCACTTTGGAGTTCTTTAATACAAAGAACAGAAAAAAAAAAATCTGAGAGAAGGAGAAATAAGCATCACCTTCAGAATATTCTTTGATTTTTAAAATCATCCCAGTCCCCCTGAAGTAAACGTGAGTGAGGGTTTTTCTCTGCACATCAAAACATGCAGAAGCCTCAGAAGGAAATATTGCTCTGGCCGAGTTCCAACGTCTGCTCTGCCCCAGCCTCGGGGAGTTGAGGCCTGTCCCCCACAGCCTTCTCATCACGTAATCCTCAGGGGAGGGAGGTTCCATCTGACCCCAAGGAGCCCACACTGTGTTCAGTCACCTCTTTCCTTCTCCTGCCCTACCGTGTTATTACAAGAAGAGTCAAACCTCAGAAACAAGAAAGCCAATTTTCAGCACCACCACTAACACTATTAAAAAGCAACAACAACAACAACAAAAAAAAACCTTCCTCCAAAGAGTTTCTCTTCATCCCCTTCCTGGCAGGATTCAAAAACAAACACAAAATAACCACAGTCACAACAACGAAATTATCATCACGTCCCAGGTTTTTGCGTTTTGTTTTTCATTATTTTCATGGAGCTTTCACATCTTTCATATTTTTCAACCTCTTCTTTAAGGATCCCCCCACCCCCACCCCAGGCCTCAGGACAGAAGCAAGTAAAACAGTTGTGATAGGTCTTTTCTTCCAGAGATATTTTTGGAACCATCCTCACATTTCTTTCCCCTCTAGGCCAAGATCTGATTCAGATGCATAACTGGAGATCTCTGTGTCTGAGAAGAGTGTCCAGGTGGGGAGATTCCTGACCTTGCTGTGCAGCCCAGGAGCACTTCTGTGAAACTCTGTTCTTGTGCCCTGTTCACCAAATGCACGAATTCACTAGCTTCTTCAAACTATAGTCATTCCTCAGTATCTCTCAGGGAGATTGGTTCCAGGACTCCCTGTGGATACCCAAATCCCCAGCTGCTCAAGGCCCTGATGTAAAGTGGCTCTGGGTTTGTATATAACCTGTGCACATGCTCCTGTACGCTTTAAATCATCCCCAGATAGCCAGTGCAATGTAAATACTATGTAAAGAGTTGCTGTACTGCATCATTTTTCATTTTTATTAGTTTTGATCCTTAGTTGACTGAATCCACAGATGTGAAGCCCGAGGACGCAGAAGGCCACTGTATTTTTCCCTTCAGCAAATTATTCCTAATCATCATCTCAAATTCGCCAACTGGTACCATATTCCAGTTTAACTCTGGAATACCATTTATGGACAAGCTAATCTCAGTGGACTCACTGGGGTATATTTCGAATCAGACACTACCTGGGGTGCTTCACAGGAGTTAAGAGGGAGAGAAGTTGATTATCTGTACAATCCACTGACAGTCATTCATGTATTGCCTATGCCTCTACTGCTCTAAATTTCTGTTTCATCTTCTATTTTTAGGCATGTCATGAGTCAGTTGAAGATTAGCTGTTCTCTGAGATTTCTTCTAGTTCTGAGAATCTATGATTTTATTCAATATTCAACAGGCTTGTGGACAAATATGATGGATGGGGAAATATTTATGAACTATAAAAATACCAACAACTATACGAGATTATTGTTAATAATTCAACCATCACTGTGTCTTGTCCATTCGCCTAGTGTGTGAGGACCTCAGGGACTGTACCTTGCAGTTTCAGGTTACCAGTTTCAAGGAGTTGTTCACTAGGACAACCATCAGATCTCACCTTGCACTTGGTGGCTGCTCAGGTGCCAGCACTGGTGGATCACACCAGCCTGGATGTGGCCTTCAGGCTGCCAGACCCTTAGAGAATTCCTCCAGCCTTTATCGTGTGCCACAGGCACCAGCAGTGGTGAGGGGTGTAGCACTGTCACCCAACCCTCCAACCACACTTTGTGAGCCACTTTGGGGAGGCAGGAGCTGCTGAAGGTCACTGTCTTCCTTAGATTACCTGTTTTTTATGAACCCCCTCAATATCAGTAGTTTTGTGGGGGTTGGGGTTGATGCTTGTTTCTTTTTCCACTTCCGGAAAGTCTTTGTGGGATATTGCCTGATGTCCTTGCCTGATGCCTTTGTTTTCTATTGAATGGTAGAAACTATAAGTGGAGAAGTTATTAGAAAGGTTCAGTAAAGATCATTAATGTAGATGAATTTTAAAATTGAAGGTTCTCAATTAGTAGCATTGGTAATTTTGCTGTAAACTTTCCTTTAATTCATATCTGAGATGGGTTAGTTCTAATTAAAAATACCATCAAGGCTGGAGGTTCTTATTTCTTTTCAATTGTATGTGATATAGATTTTGTTGTAATTGTTCCATTTGCATTTCTTAGCAAATCAATCCAATGGACAAATGAGATAGAAACCACACATAAAGGTATTTATTTTTGCCATGTGGCCATTTTAAGACAGTTTAAAATCTATTTATTATTGTTTAGAATTAAATATTCAATATTTACTGCTCTAATTTCTGTGTTGTTTCTATGGAAACACACATATTTATCATAAAATGCAATGCTATGGTTCATTGCGATTTTTTTTTTTTTTTGAGACGGAGCCTCAAGCTATCCCCCTGGGTAGAGTGCCATGGCATCACACTCACAGCAACCTCCAAGTCCTGGGCTCAAGCGATTCTCCTGCCTCAGCCTCCCAAGTAGCTGAGACTACAGGCGCCTACCACAACGCCTGGCTATTTTTTGGTTGCAGCCATCATTGTTGTTTGGCGGGCCAGGCTGGGGATTCGAACCCACCACCTTAGGTGTATGTGGCTGGTGCCTTAGCCAATTGAGCCACAGGCGCTGAGCCGATTTATTTATTTTTAAAGCCAGTTTTGAATATCACTTCATGTATCCAAATGCATTCTTACTATTTTGTCTTTGGTATGGAGCAGGTGTCGGCTAATGCAGAAACATTAGTAAGGCAAGTTCCACCATAAATAATGCAAATATTTTGCTTGAGAAATTTCTGCATTTAAAATCTTTAACAGAACTGAGCAGCATGTCCCAGAATCAATCTGACACTTGGTTTTTGTGATTTTGCTGTGACCAGAAACACACAGTTCGATGACTGCCCTCCTTGTTCTCCTTCAGACTGCAAAGAACGTCCTCAATGCTAACAGGCAAGACTGAGATTAGACAGTTTGGAATCAGAGAGATGCCACAGGAAATCAACATAACCAACATCATTTTAGAGCAGGGTTAGTACATCTAATCAATATTGATACATCTGAAACCTGATTTTGTGCTCTGTCGCCTCAAAAGGCAGAAACTGGAGTTGGGAACAGTGCAGCCTTCAGCCGACCAACTGGGAATCTGAGGACCAAGCTAAGAGGTCTTGGAGAAGGGCAGGGCTGAGCCTCCCAGCTCAGTGTTGGCAGCACAGGTCACCCCAGGGGCGCAGCTGGTAACTCTGGAGCCCTTGCCCATGAAGGCCAGACAAGGGGTCTGTCTAGGAGAAGCCTTGAGGAGCTTGGTTGCAAAATGCATTGTGTTGCTCTGAGTCCCTGAGGCCTTGAACTGAGAACACAAAAGAAATGGCCCTGGTCCACTCCCACCCATGCCTGAGACCCAGCCGTGGGCCCTGCAGCTCTCTGGCTCCATCATCTCTCCCAGGCATCACTAGGACTTCTTTTAGTCAGAGATGGCAGATTGAACACGCTTCTCCCATGGGCCCTCCTGAAGACCCTTTGGAGAGTGAGGCATGTACAGTGGGCACAGACCCAAGTGGACAGAGTGAAGGGAAAGGAGCTTCCCACAGCATCTGTGGCTGTCACTCACTGAAGCCAGTGCCCAGGTGATCACAGGGGAGGAGAATTCTCTCTTTAGGCACCCAACCAGATGTGCTGGGAGCCCACACACACCAACAGCAGGAGTCTCCCTGGAGGGATGCACCTCACACAGCACAGCAAGGTGTATGGAGAGCTTCCTGCCAGTCTTCCCAGCCAGGGGCCACCAGAACATGAAAACAGATGCAAAATAAACAAATGGGGGCAAAACCATGGTGTTCGTGGTGGGAAAAGAAAGCTTCAAAAGCACAACCGCTGATGTCCTACGGGTGATGAGAGATGGTGCAGCCAACCAGACAAAATGTTGTCATGAGCACTGAGAGATTTAGACAGATATCCCACGGGTCCCCTATGGAGTCCACCATCCTGCCTGGCATGGGCAGGGGCCCTTTCTGTCCATGGGACCCTGTCTCATTGCCTTCAGGCTGTGGTAACAAAGCCATGGCAGGGTGGCTCACAGACAACAGAAAGTCAGGGCTTTGGCAGAGTTGGTGTGTGGTAAGGGCCCAGTTCCTGGTTCACAGATGCACTTTCTCCAGTGCCCTCATGCAGTAGGAGTGACTATTAGTCCCTAGGGTCCCTTATAAGGGCTGTAGTCCTAATAACAAGGGCTGGCCTTCAGGACCTAAATACCTCCCAGAGGCCCCACCTCCAAAATGTCATCCCCTTGAGGGTTAGGAGTTCTGCAAATGAGGGACACAAAAGTTCAGACCACAGCAGTGTCCCTGATGGCAGCAAGGCCTGTCAGATCTGGATATAAGGGACAACCTGAGCCCAGGGCCCTCCACATGCTGCAACTGCCGATGCTGCCCTCCAGGACTAGGGGAGGATGTCGCCTCTGGGCCTCCTTGGTGGAACTGTCCCTGCAATCCTGCAGACCGAGGGAGGAGCAGTGTGGCACCAGGGCTGGGAATATAGGTGCTGTGTGATTTCCACACAGCAGAGAACTGGGAAGGATGCCCCTCTGCATCCTCCAAGGGAGCCACTGAGTTTCACCAGGAAGACAAGAAAATTTAATGAAACCCCAACCAGTGGAGCCTCATTCCCAGTGTTGTCTTCAGAGAGGGAGCCATTGGCATTCAGATCCAGCAACAATAGAGAGAGAGAGAGAAGGGAGACGCCCCTAATGACCCCTCCCTGAGAGCCTAAAGATAATGCCACATTGATCATGCCAGCTCTCACCAGAGCTCTTTGTTGGGAGAAAGGCTTTAATCAGTGGCCAGTTGGCCAGGTCCGGTAGGTGTCCTCCTGAGGGCCAGTGACAGACGGGTGCCCCTCCCCAGTGGTGTGCTCTGCCCAGCACTCTCCCTCACTCAGGGTGATCCACTGACATGTGGTTCAACCTGCCTTCTTGTGAGTTCTGTCCTCCCTGAGCCACTCCAGTTTCACAAAAGCTGGGAAGTAGAATTTGTTGCATCAAATCATAAAAAATCAGTTTGCAGAAGAGACAGACCCACCCCAGCCCCTTGTGGCTGTGGCATCTGCCTTGAGACCAAGGGCTGCTTCCCTGCCAGTGCATCTGCAGAGCAAATGAGTGACCCGCCTCCTCCTGGTCTCCCTGTCAGAGAAGAGGGCACTAACCTCCTCTGTGGCTTTAGCTGAACTGCCAGAGTCCCTGTGCCCCCAGCCCTGCTGTGAATCCCATTGTCTCCACCTCCTGGCTCACAGGCTCCACCAGCACGTGTTCCTGTGCCCGCTTGTAGCTGTTTCCCCACACCTGGGTCGGTACTGGGTACACAGGAGGTGCTCAGTGAGTATGTCTTGGTGAATTAATGAATCCCTCGAGTCCCCAAATCATCTGTGTCTGTGGTGCCTTTCTGGGAAATCCTATGGGAAGGTCCTCAGTTCACTTCTGTTTGCTCAGAAGCCTGTGTGTCCACCGTCACTGCACCAGCTCCCTGGACACTGCTACTTTTCTAGGCACTGGCCTAGTCCTGCCCCAATGTCCTGGAGCACTTGTCGTGGGAAAGACAGACTGAGTCCCTGCTTGTCCTTGCTCCAGAAACCTTCAGGAAGCTGCACAGCTCCCAGTCAGGGCTGTGGTCCTTTCCTCAGGACCTGAGACTTGAGTGCCAGGAGAGTCTCCCCTTGAGATTCCTCCTTTGGGAATAGCATCTCTGTCACAGGAGCCCTCACGTACTATAGAACCCCCTGGGGCAGGACTGTGCACTCATATGTGTGACTGTGTGTGTTTGTGTGCTTGTATGCACACACATGTGTTTGTGTGGGGGAGAGAAGAGGGCCTGCTGATCATTTACCTGTCTTTGTGTGCAAGTGTGTAAATGCATGTGTGTGTGCACTTGTGTGCATGTGCACATTTGGACAGGGTGGTCTGCATGTTGGCCGCAGTGCTCTGCTCCATTCCTGCCCTGCCACACTTCCCAGAACACTTTGCAGCATGCCCTGGGCCAATTGGCCAATGCAAAGCCCAGGAAGATGAGGGGGCACCTGTCCCTTTTCCCTGCTGGGGCAGTCCTGTGTCCCTCCAGCCCTAGTGATCCTGTTGCTGCTGCCCTCAAACATCCACTCAACCTGCTGGTGTCCTACCACTCCCTTGACACAGGGTCTGGCAAGGACTTTCTGGTTGTGTCATAGCAGGGACAGTGATAGGGACAGTAAGAGTGGGGACAGCATGGAGGAAGGTCTCTGGCTGCACCTCAGCATCATGGTAAACTCAGGACTGGTACAGTCCTGGGAACAGAAGTTCCTAGGCCAGGAATTCCCAGTTCCATGGGAGCCTTATGTCCAGAAGACACCTCTGACGCCCTGAGGTGCTGGCCACGTGGAAGACCAGCAACCAAGGCCCAAGGCTGTGGGGATGAGGAGGGCAAGCCCGTGTCTTATAGCAGCAGTGGGGCCCACTGGTCCTCTGAGGAACTCAAGCCTCCCCTTTGCCTCTAGCTAGTACAGATGTCCCCACATGAGCCCCCACTTCTCCTGCAGGACCCAGCCCCGGGCTCCTGGGCTTCTGAATTCAGGTAGGTCTCATGACTCCCTGTGTACCCCAAACCCAGGGCCCAGGGGCACAAGTTCCAGAACAGGCAGTGGAGGTCACCCTTGGGAATTCAGAGGGCCAAGCTCTTGCTGTGCATCCCCTATCCTACCCCTGGACCAGGCCCTGGCTGTCCCAGACCCTTTGTGCTGCTGGAGAAACTCCAGCTGCACTGTGACTGGCCCTAAAGGGTAGTACATTTGCAGGACCAGCAGTGCCTGGTGGTACAGGGCCCCTGCACAACCACAGCCCCTCAGGAAGCAGAGAGGCCCCAGGGGATGATTCTGCCTCTAGTGGATCAAGAGCATGGAAAGCAATTAAGTTTTGCTCCCAGTGAGCCTTGGAAGCTTCCGATTTGCTGGATTCTCAGACACTGCCACCCTCAGACTATAACCACCCCTGGTCCTGACCTTTGCCTCCACTAAATCTCTTCAGCTAACCTTGGAGTACCTTATGATTTCTGTGGGCCCCCGACCCATGTAGCTGCCTCCTCTGTGGAACTGAATGCACAAGCATGGGCCCTGGTCTGGCTCCTTGTAGCACCTGAGGAGACTCATGAACATTCGCTGAGTGAGTGGCTGGAATGAATGAACGCCCCCATGTGCACATAACGTCCACTCTTCCCAGAGCCTGGCTTTCCCACCTTAGTGAATGAATCACCTAAGACGTTGAGATGCAAGAGCCTGGGTCCTTCCCACTCCCTACCCTGTTCTGAGTGTCTGGCCTGGGACCTGAGAATCTGCAGTTAACAAGGCTGTGATAGATAAGGTCTCTGCAAAGTCAGCCTCCAACAGAGAAGGCTCTTCCCAGAGAACTGTACAGGCAAGGCTGAGGAGTAACCTCCTCCTCCTCCAGGGCAGGGGGCTCCTGAAAAATGCTCATTATTTGCACAGCTGTTCCCCACTCTCCTCCCTCCCTGCATTCCATTCTCAAACCCAAGAGGCTCCAAATGAGGGTGCTGCCCCCTCTATTTCTCTGTTCTGGAAGCTCCTAAGGGCTCCTCCCCACAGGGATGATTTTGAAGAGTGGATGAGAAACAATGGACATCCCCAGAGAGAGGCTCTCGGTGAGAGCAGGGAGGGTGTGGGCACGGTTCACTCCTGGGGTGGGAGTCAGCCTGTCAGACTGGGCAGTGGACCTGGGAGCATGGACATGGGCAAATGGGACGCTTGCCTCTTCACTTCCCTTTCGCTCTTGACTCATTCCAAGGCAAGCCCCACGCTGCCCCAGGCAGTTCTCGGCACTGGAGGGGCTGGGGCTGTGTGAGAGCAGAAGCCCTGTGCTGAAGCTCTGTGGGAAAGAGAGCAGAGTGCACTGCACAGTCAGCCCACCCGTTCCCTCCTAGGCCTCAGGGGACTCACAGAACCGCAAACACACATGCACACATGCAGACATACACATACATGTGCACACATGCACACACAGACACACACATGCACTCATGGTGCACAAACGTGTGTACACAAGCATCCAAGACACAAGCATTTGAATGCACACATGCATATCTGCACACAGACGTGTGTGCACACAGAAAGACAGATACACAGAGGCATACAAATGCACACATACACGCATGGTGCTACACACACTGCTGCCACCACCACCATGCAATCTGCCTACTCTGGTTTGAAAGGATCCTCCCCATCCTGAGCTTTCCCATGCTTGCCTCATTCAGCAAACCTCTGAGAAGCCGAATCTGCTGTCAAGGCAGTGGAGCTCACCTCCAGGGAACACTGCTCTCCTGCTGCTGGTGGGGTTCACACGAACTTGGAATGGGGTGGGGGCCCCAGAAGGATGCAGCCCCCATGGAGTCTGAGGTCTCTCCCACCCCTGCCCTTGTCATGTGGCTCTGCTGATGGCAAGTGGCAGGACAGGACTTGCACTGAACCACTTACCTGGGACATTTAAAGGCACATTCGAGCAGTGTCTGTCTGTCATGAATGGTGCCTCTATGAGCACCTAGCATGTGCCTTCTGGTGAACATTCACACGTGTGTGTGCTGCACGAGCATGGGCATGGAACTACTGGGTCGGGGCAAGTGTACTTTGGGATCCAGGCAACCATGCCAGACCATCCCCAGGGGTCCTCCACACCTGCCTTTCCCTGTCAGTGTGAGAAAGTTCCAGGTTCTCCACACCCCTGGGGTGCTAACCTCCCACTGAGGCTGAGAATAACCACTCTGTGCTGTGTGGACACTCACACATACACATCTGTGCACACACATTTCCTAAATCCACAAACACAGTATGTGGCCAGGGCTGCGTATACACACACGCACACATGTGATATGTGCAGGTGTCCCCACCTGCCAGGCAGGGGCCTCACCTCCTCCCCTGGCTCCTGCTCAGCCCTGCCCCCACTCCCCCACCCCCCCGCCCCGCACTTGGGGCCCTCAGGGGTCTTGTGTTCTTAGTGAGGAGACTATGAGTGGAGGAGCTGGCCAACAGCTGAGGTCCCTAACCTGGTGCACTCCCTACCCCTCCTCACCCATTGCTGTCTGCCACCCTCCCCCTGACTCAAGCTGAAGAGCCCAGGGGTCAGTTGTAAGGATGGACTGCAGCTGGGTTGTTGGGGGAGGGAAGGAGGGCGAGGATGAAAGGCCCTCAGACAGCCACACAAGGCAGCCTTGTATGTGGATCCCCCAGCTCGGGGTTTCCTCCCCCCCATGAGCAGGAAGGGGGCTGGGGCTGCAGTTCTGGTGGGCTGCACTATGTGGTTAGGCGGGGTCACTGTGGCCTATTTCCAGCTTCTGCTTCCAGCCCCACATGGATGAAGCTATTTGCAGCAGAAGGCATCAGCCCCCCTACCCCCAGCAGCTGTAATCTCAATGAAGGCAAAGGTTAAAGTTCTCAGGGTGGGAGGGGGATGGAGGGCCCAGCTGTGAGGCCTGGGTAGGACTGAGGGGATCCCCTGGCAACCCTGGGGGCAGAATGACTTTCCCTACAACCTTCCGTGGCTCCCCCGTGCTGTGCAGGAGAGTCTGTGCCCCTCCTCACCTCTCCAGGGCTCACCCCTGTCATAGCCACCCTTGGTCGGACCCCCTTCCCTGCCTCCTTTGTCAGTCCTGTCTTCACTATAGCCTCCCCTCCCCCACCTCCTCTATCTCCACCTCTCTGCACCCTGTCCCCAAAACAGGGCTTGGCAGGGGCTACACTTGGCAGAGATGGGCACAGTAAGCACCTGGGGTAACCATAGAGATAACCCTGCCAAGGTCTGCTGTGAGCATCATCCAGCCTGTTTACTGGGATAGGATGAGCTCAGCCCAGTGAGGGACAAGACTTGTCTTATTCTCAGATGTTCCACGTTTTTTTGGATGGATGGATAGAGAAATAGATAATGGATGGATGAATGAATTAGTGAATGAATAAGTGGATGGATGGATGGATAAATGGATGAATTGACAAATACAAATTTATGGCACTCACATTGCCTTTTCAAATGGCTTTTCTGAGTCTTCCCACACTCATTAGCCTTTGGTCACCTGCCTAATGTCCTGTCTGGTATTCCCCCAACTCAAGAAAAAGTTTCTTGGGGGAGAAACCTCAGGCAGGGTGTGGAGGAGAGGTCTTGGGAGTGTTGGGGGGAAGCACAGCCTACAAATAAGGGGAACAGGGTGCTCCATCCCCAGGTCACTTTGTTGGACCTAAGACAGTGTAGACAGCTAAAAGCCTATGAATGCATCATAGAAATAAGGGCAGGTTCCCAGCCCCATGGGACCAGGCCAGGAATACAATGACATCTGCCTGAATCTGTACTGCTCATCTGCATATCATTTGCATGGTATTGTCAGAGCTCCTTCCTCTCCCTTCCCCAGCCCAGTTCATAAGCAGGGCATGTCCATGCCTCTGCACATAGGGGGCTTCACCACAAACAGATGGGCCTCCCGTGAGTGTAGCATTTAGGAAGAGATGGGGACCTCCTGGGGCCACCCCTATGGGCTCAGTACACTGTTAGGGTCCTGCTGCGGCCCTGATCAGACCTCTCAGCATCCTCTAGGGCAGACACGCAGAAAAAGTCTCAGCCCCATCAAGCCCCGGAGAATCAATGGGGAACTTTCATACACTCCAGCGCCTAGGCTGCACCCAGATGGGTCATGTTAGAGTCTCTGGCAGAACCAGGCCTCAGATCTCTTGAAAGGGGGTCTTAATGCACAATTGCATTTAAGAACTGGGCCTTATATGCCCACCAAAGTCTGGTCAGGTAAGAGGGGAGCTGGTTAGAAACAAGGTCTCACCCTGCCCCCTGAGCCTGCATTTCAATGAGGTCTCAGCTTTTTTTTTTTTTTTTTTGCAGTTTTTGGCCGGGGCTGGGTTTGAACCCACCATCTCCAGCATATGGGGCCGTTGCCCTACTCCTTGAGCCACAGGCGCCGCTGGTGAGGTCTCAGCTTTTTACCAGCACCTTGCCTAGACACCTGGGGGCCATCACTCTGGGGCAAGCCTAGGTGTGGGCTGAGGACAAGCCGGCCCAGCCAGGGACCCCACCTGTGTCAGTGCAGCTCCCTGGGTACCTGCATCCCCTGATTTCCTCTGGTTCACAGGCTCTCCCTCACACAGTCCCAGTTCCTCAATTCCGTTCTACCATGATTCATTAACCCAAAGGGCTTTCCAGCCCACATGCCTGACAGGTGCACACTGAGGGACCCCCCATTCCACATACAGCCCCCCTCCACCTCCTCCCTCTTTCCTGTGAATGTTCCCTGCAGCCCCCTCAGGTTCTGAGTCGATGACTTCAATTAACCCCACTTCCTGGTTATCAATAACTCCCCACAGCCATTTAACCGGAAAGCTCAGGGACACTTCTTAAATTGATCCTCTAATTCACAGACCACAAACCTGAGAGCATTTGTGGGGTCAGGCAGGCAGGGGGTTTTGAGCACAGCAGCAGGAGCCCAAGCATGGGCTGCCTCTGCCTACTTTCTGCTGGGTTTTGTTGTGCCAGAGAGAAGCCGCACTGCCCAAGCCTCACCACGGGGGCTGAGACTATGACCAGGCTATTTGAAACTACTGAGGGTGTGGAATATGCCGGCAGAGACTGAACCTGACCTTTGGGAGGGGTGATGGGGCTCCCTAGCCCTCTCCTATCCCCACAGTTTGAAGCCCATGGACCAGTGACACAGCACAACCCCTGCAGGGCTGGACCTGGGGACATAGTCTGACATATGCTGCCAGAGGTGGGGGGGGACCCAAAACTGCCATGTGGGGAGCTGCTGCAGGGCCCAGGGCAAGCAGCAGCCAGGGGGACATCATTCAGGACCCAGAGGAAAAGTGACAGATCCTGAGGAGAGGACCTACAGGGGCAAATCCCAGGAAATCAGGGAAGGCTAAACGTAAATAGGCTGAATACGTCTAAAAGCAGAGAGCCTGGAGGTCACCTGCAACTGCAAAGAGCTCAGGTCTCAGAAAAAAAGAGTGTCCTTTCCTCGAATGGTGAAGGGCACGGGTGAGGCAGATTCTAGATGAAACCACTTGCAACTCACAGGCTTGGGGCGCTGGGAGGAGCATCTCAGAGCCAGGGGGCAGTGGAGCCTCCCAGGAAGGCAGGTCACAGCACTGCGGCTCCCATAGTTTCAATGGGCTCCAGGAAGGGCACAGACCTCCAGAAGAGGTTCTGATCCTTCTTTCCTTTCCAAAAGGAATTTTTAGGGATAAATGAGGAAATCATGCAGGAAGACTTGGAGGCTTAGTCAAGCTGAGACCTGAGACAATCCAAGGCAAGATTACTATTATTTTAATTGGGTGCCATCAAATTTAATGTTTTATTTTAATTATTTAAATCTGAGGATGGAGATATTAATCTGTAAGTCATCTATTCCACTGTAGGCAGACCTCCTGAGAGCAACTTCCCCAGTCACCAGTGACCACCCGATGTGCCCACAGCAAGGTGGGGCGGGGAGGACAGGCTCTGACTCACCCGCCTCCATGGGAAGTATTTCAGGGACTGGGGCCTCGTCTGGGGCTGCAGAGCCACTTTTGGTCCCCTGGAGCTGAGTGGATTTGCTGCCTGTGGGGAGACAGAAGTGATAGGAAGGCAAGAAGGAGGATGTGAGGCACCAGGAGCTCCTGCGGCCAAGTCTTGCTCTCTCCCCACTCCAGGACATGTCTCTTCTTCAGACAGAGGAGCCCACGGAGCACTAGGCATGCACCCACTCCTCCCTCCTGCAGAGCTGGGTGGTTGTTAGAGGGTGTCCCTTGTCACTGCTGTTGTGCCCATCCAGGCAGGTTAATCAGCTATGTGGGATTTTCAGTGTTTTTGTTTTCAAAAGTAGTCAAAACAAGTATTATTAGGCTTGGACCAAGCCTAGCGTTCTAATTAAAAGAGACTGCATTCGATCAGCAAACAAATGTAAACAAACAGATCGATATGTGAGCACAGAGGTGGCAGGTACACAGGTCAGGGCACAGGCCTAGGGCAAGGAGGGTTAGGCGAGGGCAGCAGGTTGTCCCTGGGTCGGCCTAACCAAGGGGGAAGGAGGGGAAGCAGGTCTAGCACCATCCAGGAGGCAGTTTGGGGTTTGTTTGCCTCAGGGATCCTTCTCTGCCCTGTGATTTGGGAGCTACTATTCTCTCCTCATTCCCTTCTTCTTCCTCTAATGGAATGTCTGACCTCTATAAGAGCGTACAGGTCACATAGAGGTCCAGCATCCCAGGCCCTGTAGGGATATGTCTGCCAGATGATCACCAGGACAAGGGGATGGGGCCATGGAGAAAATCTGCACAGATAGACGGGCTCATGACCTCCTCCAGGGTCCAGGAGCCGTCCCATGTTCTATGACACCAGGGGCTCCCCTACCCTCTGTCAGGTCCCTCCCACTCCACAATGACCCTGTAACTCTCTAGACTCAAAGACTATGTCTTCACCTCCTCAGAGCCTCCAAATACTCAATGCAGTGTCTGTTCTGAAATGGCAGCCCCTCCAACTGACCCGACTCCTGCCCTGATCTCTCTGGTGGACCCTTTCTGCATAGCCGCCTCTGCTCTCCACAGCCCCACAAGCTATGCTGGCCCTGTCCAGGGTTCTGAAACCCACCAGGAACCTGGTTTCTGTCCCAGCATGAGCAGGTGTCAGGTGCAGGGCAGGACTAAGAGTTGCTCTGGTGTTTCCATCACGCCCCAAGTCCATCCAGAAACAGCCTGAACATACCTGATGCAGAACACTCTGTTGTAACATGCCTCTGAGCAGAGACATGGGGAGATGGCATCTGTGTCCAGATGTGCTCAGAGAATCTTCAGAGTCCAACACACACACCTCAGAGTCCACACAGATATCTGCAGGCCACAAGATTTATGGCAGTGGAAACAATGCTATTGCGGTTATCGATCAGTTCAACAAATGTTTCTTTAATTGTTTCAGAACATGACACTGCACTGAGCATTTGGAGGTTTTGAGGAGGTGAAAATGTGGGCTTTGAATGTGGAAAGTTACAGGGTCATTGTGGAGACACTGCAACTCCTCAGAGGAGGAAGAATGAGTCAGCATTCAGTAGAAGGACACTGGGGATAAGGGAAATTGTATTAAAGCACTGCCACCATCTACAGCCATCTCCTGCAGCAGCCAATACACTTGGGGATGTGGGGAACACCCTATCTGAGCAGAGCTTATGACTGGGGCATGTCAGCAGGAGGTATAGTTCATGTGGGTACCATTTCCTGTGGCCAGGAAACAGGGACTGTGACTCTAATGTGAGGTTTATTTTGTTCAAGAGTTTCCTGGGGCTTTGGAAGGTGTCATCCGAGGTGTTGTGGCTCCTGAGGATACAGGAAATTTGACTTAGGGCTCAGTTTCATTCTAAAATGGCCAAGATCCAGTTCACACAATTTCACTTAGGTCAGGAACCCCCACATGGAAGAGAAAAGGACAAGGCATGCGGACACTGATGAGGTCAGAAGTGACGAGCTGAAACTCAGCCAGGAGTCTCTTTGTGTCTTTGTGCAAACTTTACTCTCCCCCAATGTCCCTAGGCTCCCCTAGGCTCCCCTAGGACACTGACCACTGCAGAAACTCCTAACTCCAACATAATAAATAGGTAAGTAGATAACAGATGAGATCCTCCCTACCCATGACTTAGCTCAAGTCTTTGTATATTTGAAAATAACTAGAAGGGAAGAATTCAATGTCCTCAGCATGGAGAAAGATAAATATTTGGGATGATGGATATCCAAATCACCCTGACTTGACCATTACACATTCTATGGATGTATCAAAATATCACATGTACCAGCTCGGCACCTGTGGCTCAAGCAGCTAAGGTGCCAACCACATACACCTGAGCTGGCGGGTTCGAATCCAGCCCAGGCCCTCCAAACAACAACGATGGCTGCAACCAAAAAATAACCGGGTGTTGTGGTGGGTGCCTGTAGTCCCAGATACTTGGGACACTGAGGCAAGAGAATCGCTTAAGCCCAAGAGTTGGAGGTTGCTGTGAGCTGTGATGCCACAGCACTCTACCTAGGGCAACAGCTTGAGGCTCTGTCTCAAAAAAAAAAAAATCACATGTACCATGAAAACATGTACCTCTATTATATGCTAATGAGGCATCTCTGGGAAGCTGCTCTACTTGGCTCAGCAGAAGTCTGCAGTCCAGCCCTGCTCCAGCCACGATGGCCAGGAAAGGGCATCACCAGAGAAAGCTGAAAGAAGGTGACAGGAGCAGAGGCAGGTCCACAAGTAGGGGGCGTGGTGTCTTGCTGTTCTGTGGGTGCTGGGTGGTAAATGTCTCCTTCACAGATGAACCTCTGTCAGGCACCTCCCTGTGCCCTGTCAAACAAGTTCTGAGTTTTGCATCTGAAAACATCATTGCAAAGTGCCTCAATTATACAGGTGAAAAAACTGGGATTTTGAGAGAAAAAGTTAATTTTTTTTTTGGCCAGGGCTGGGTTTGAACCCGCCACCTCCAGCACATGCAGCCAGCACCCTACTCCTTTAAGCCACAGGTGCCTCCCAGAAAAGTTAATTTTCCAAGCTGAATCTTCCACTAGGTGGTGAGGTTGGTATTGAAATCCAGTTCTCATTCCCAATGTCATCTGCCATCTATGCCACTTGCTGTGGTGACAAAAATACATTTCTTTTTTTCTTTTCTTTGAGACAGAGTCTTACTATGTCATCCTCAGTAGAGTGCTGTGGTGTCACACCTCACAGCAACCTCAAACTCTTGGGTTTAAGCGATTCTCTTGCCTCAGCCTCCCAAGTATCTGGGACTACAGGCACCTGCCACAACACCCAGCTATGTTTGTTGTTGTTGTTTTTTTTTTTTTTTTGAGATGGAGCCTCAAGCTATCCCCCTGGGTAGAGTACCATGGCATCACAGCTCACAGCAACCTCCAACTCCTGGGCTCAAGCGAGTCTCTTGCCTCAGCCTCCCAAGTAGCTGGGACTACAGGCATCCGCCACAACGCCTGGCCATTTTTTGGTTGCAGCCATCATTATTGTTTGGCGGGCCTGGGCTGGGGATTCGAACCCTCCACCTTAGGTGTATGTGGCTGGTGCCTTAGCCACCTGAGCCACAGGCGCCGAGCCTGTGTTTGTTGTTGTTGTTATCATTGTTGTTAAGCAGGCTCGGGCTGGATTTGAACCCACCAGCCCAGGTGCATGTGGCTGGTGTCCTAACCACTGGGCTATGGTCACTGAGCCTCAAAATATATCTTTTCATCTACAGGTTCTCCCTCATCCTTTTCTTTTCTTTTCAGTTTATCTGTTGAAGAATCCAGGCAATTTGACTCTGGCATTTCCACTGGATTTTGCTGGCTGCCTGCTCATGGGAC
>CAUYTI010111684.1:0-23624 GCA_963575145.1 Galago senegalensis | reverse complement strand
GACTGAATGTGCATCAGACGGGTCGATCGTCACTGTCACACCGTGACCCAGACTGAATGGGCATCAGACGGGGCGATCGTCACAGTCACACCGTGACCCAGACTGAATGGGCATCAGACGGGGCGACTGTCACAGTCACACTGTGACCCAGACTGAATGGGGATCAGACGGGGCAATTGTCACAGTCACACCGTGACCCAGACAAGTCCCCTGAGCAGGGGCCTTTTCCGTACCCTCTGTCTCTCCGTGGTGTTAGAAGGACTTTATCTCAGAACCAAATAGATTCTGAAATTTAAGTTACATTCTGTTATTATAAGACATAGTCGATAGCTATCAAGGCTAGAAAAAAAATTTTTGTAATACTTTTAAATTCTAAAAGAGAAGAAAATAGTTCATCAGTGAGATTCAAAGCCAACTCTGAAGCAAAGACTTTCGAATCTACATTTTAGTTCAGCACTTAAAAAAATCTTAAATTGCTCTATTTTCACACCTCGTTTCTGTAATAGAAAAGATAGGCAAGGTATGAGATCTGTTATCTCTTTGAGCAGAATCACTCAATTGATCCAATATTCTTGTGTAATCTTTCCATGTCTAATTGACATGAATGTAAAGTTTAAAATCTGGGGATGCGGCCACGTGCTGGGGACGTGGAACCTTCCCCTGCATTTGTTTCCATTTCTCTGGAAAACTGGGCTCTCCTCCCCCAGCTGAACAAGGGAGAGAGGGATGCCGGGCCCCCCCACTGCCAAGCATCACACCCACTTGCCACCTTCACCAGAGGGAAAGAAAGTAGGTTAACGTGACACGTTCTGTATTTTTAAAAATTACCTGCCATGTGTTTTTTTCCCCAGTGTCAGGCGGTGGCCTCTACTCGAGATGTGTCATTAATCAAACTAATGAGGAGTCCGGATGTCCCCGTCCCTTAATGCAGACGTAACCCCTCAATGGGGAAGAGAGTGGAATGAAAGATTTCTATCCAGTAGGCCGCCCTTGTGAACACCTGGGTTTGAATCTCACCACCACGCGCAAACCTGGGCCGCCTCCTCCTCACAACAGTTTAATATTCCCTAGGGGCGAGGGTCATAACACCAAATCCAAACCAATTTTATTTATGGTAAAAGGGGGAAATCTCATTTGATCTGACACAATAAGCTATTGAAAAGCCATTCAGAATGACCTAAACCTTCCTGGTGACCCTTCAGGTTTCGAAGAAGCTGCTAGAGGAAAGATTTGCATCGGTGTCAACGCGGGGCCTCCCCTGACGTATTTTGCACACTGAAACCCAGCTGAGTGTTCTTGCCCTTCTGTTAAATCCCAACTAGCAGAAATGGTGTGGAATCAGAATTCTGTGTCTAAAGCTTGATGAGAAACAGGCAGTTCCTCAGCAGCTTTTTCCAGCTGCTCTGGTGAGTCTGACAGAAGAATGAAGCAGAGCTTGGAGATGAAGGAAGTCAGATGGATGAGGCTTAGTGACCGGCCATGGCCCAAGCCCTGGACAGAGACTGTAGTGCTCAGAGGGACGTCCTCAGGGTCACCCCTGTTCAGACACACCTGAGTGGATATCCACGATATTTGCAGACACAATTTATTATAGTTTTAAGGTTTTTAAGCACGTCTATTAAAAAATTTGTTAATATGCATTGAGGTAAGTTTAAACTAAGTAGGGGTTTAATGTCAGGAATAATCTAAAATGGTTCTCTTTTATCAAGCCAGTTAGTGAAACCACTAATTTTTTGTGACAATTATTCTTTTTTTTTTTTTTTTTTTTGAGACAGAGCCTCAAGCTATCACCTTGGGTAGAGTGCCGTGGCATCACAGCTCACAGCAACCTCCAACTCCTGGGCTCAAGCGATTCTTCTGCCTCTGCCTCCCAAGTAGCTGGGAATACAGGTGCCTGCCACAATGCCTAGCTATTTTTTTTTTTTTTGGTTGCAGCCATCATTGTTGATTGGCGGGCCTGGGCTGGATTCGAACCTGCCACCTTAGGTGTATATGGCTGGCGCCTTAGCCACTTGAGCCACAAGCGCCAAGCCAACAATTATTCTTACTATGTGATATTGCAGAATCTCCAATCATATGGGGGTGTTTCCTTGTTCAATTCTATATAATGTCCAGAGACGTTAGCTTAATTTTCAACGTAATTTTTGATAATTATAAAATTTCATGGTATTGACAGTCATATTGTGCACACATCTGCAGGTATAGAGTATAATCGTTTTAGGAAGTAATTTAGGGCAGGACACAATTATAAGAGGGACTTTACCTAGCAAATGCAATCAATGTAACCTGGTTCAAAAAACTAAAAACAGTAAAATTATTATTATTCGTAAAAAGTGAGAGTAAGGGAAGAGTAGGAGAAAGTAAGAGAAAAGGAACAAAGTCCCACCCAAGGGAACTATGAAGGCTTCTGCTTCCCAACTCAAGGGAGTGCAGCCCTCCCCAGTGTCTTCTGTGGGTACCATCAAAACTAAACAACACAACAGAACAAAGTACTAAGAGGTAATGACCATTATCAAGCACCTACTATTTGTCATGCCCTATTCTAAACATTTAACTTTTAACTCAGTTTTCACAGCAAACCCAATCCCTATTTTTAAACAAAGCGAAAGCTAAGATAGAATTGACCCAATGCACACAGCCGAAAGTTAGCAGAGCTAGATTCAAATCATGTCGCCTCACCCCTGGGCCTGCGTGGTTCCCTCTGCTGTAGACCTGGGAGTCAGAAATGCTACCATAGGGAAGTCTTTTAAAGTTGGGCTCAATGGAGGGCATTTCCCTTTCCAGCTGATCAAACTTTTTGTCATAGAGAAGTCTTTAAAACCGATTGCTTTTTCAATACCAGGAAGCGCTACCCCACATCTGTTTAACATAACGAGAGTCACTAACTACCTGTGTTACTATCCTGGTTCTTCAGGGCTAAAAATACAAACCCACGCACACCCCACAAGGGTGGGTTCTGGGAGTTAGGGGGGTGCTGACGTGTTTTCTGGGATGTTTTCCTGGGGGGAAGAAGTGACCAAGCAGTAGCGCAGCCACTGGCCAGCTCCTCCCTTCTTCTTCCACCCTGCCATCTTCAGTTGTCCCTGCATCCCTGACAGCTCCATGCAGCTATTTCTCAGCTGTCCCCTCTTCTCTCTACACCACACACATTCTCTTAGCCCGTGAAAGCTGCTATCACAAAACAACCTTAGACTGGGTAACTTACAAGAAACAGAAGTTTATTTCACTGTGGTGGAGCCCATGAAGTCCAAGATCAAGGGGCCCAAACATTTGGTGTCCAGTGAGGGCCAGTGACCTAGAGACAGAACCTTTTCTCTGTACCTCACAGGGCGGGAGGGGAAAACAATGTCCCTAGGAATTACTTTATAAAGATATTAACTCATTCCTGGGGTTCCACTCATGACCTAACCACCTCCTAAAGGGATCACCTCTTGAAAGACTAGCACAGCAAGATTAGGTTTGAACACATGAGTTTGAGGGGAAGACAAACTTCTAGACCAAAGACATATTTAAGCAACACGTTGAGTGTTCCACCCTCCTGGAGTACCCTACTCTCCAGAATGAATTCTTTCTGCTTCTTTCCACCTTACTCCTCCTCACCACTATCTCTAAGCAAAACCCCTCATTTTCTATGGATCATTAGACTCCCATCTGCTTTAGATACCAAATCAGCAGCACCAAGGTCAAGGAGGAGTCAGTATATTGTGGGGAACAGGACCTCATGCCATCTCCTCTGGTATGTTGAGATTGTTAGGACTGTTACTGAGAATTTATGTATTTATTTACTTTTTATTGACAAAGTATATGTATTTATGGTATGCAACATGATGCTTTGATATATATCCATTCCTTCCTTTATTGTCCTTCCAAAACTTTCCACTTTTAACATGCGCAAAGTATGTGGCAGTTCTGTGACCAGCCGGTATGCCAGCAGCACACATGCTCCCTTTTCAAACTTATTCACCATTATTTTATCTGAGATCTTTATCATTATAAGTGATCTGTGATCAGTGATCTTTTATGTTATCATTGCTACTGTTTGGGGGTTCTGCAAACAGCATGCATGTAACATGGAAAACTCAAATCAATAAATGTGTGTTTGTTCTAACTGTTCCACTGACTGGCTGTTTCCCACCTCTCTCCCTTTCCTTGGGCTTCCCTATTCCCCAAGACCCAACAATTTTGAAATCAATACCCTAGAATGACCTCTGAGTGTTCTAGTGAAAGGAATAATTGCATGTCTCTCACTTGAAATCAAATGCTAGAAAGGATGAAGCTTAGAAAGGAAGGCAGAGAGAAAGTCACACAGGCCAAAACTTGCGCCGGTTTTACCAGTTAGTGGTAGTGGTAACTGGTTTTACCAGTTAGTCAAGTGGTGAATGCAAAGAAAAAGTCCCTGAAGAAAATTAAAAGTGCTACTCTCATGAATACACAAATGACACCAAATAAAACAGCCTTATTGCTGACATGGACAAGGATTCAGTGGTCTGGGCAGAAGGTCAAACCAGACAGGACAGTCTCTCACACCTGAACCTAATTCAGAGCCAGGCCCTAACTCTCCTCAGGGAAGTCTGAGAGCTTCGCGGAGGCTGTGGAAGGACAGTTGGAAGCTAGAAGAGGGTGGTCCACGGAGAGGTCGTATCTTCATCACGTAAAAGTGCAGGTGAAGAAGCAAGTGCTGCTGAGGGCGCTGCACCAAGACTCACGGAAGATCTAGTTAGGATCACTGATGGAAGTGGTTACACTGAAAAACAGATTTCCAGTGGAGATTAAGCAGCTTTATGTTGGAAGATTTCATCCCACACTTTCAAAGCCAGATGGAAGTCAATGCCTGGTTTCGAAACTTCAAAGCGCAGGCCAGCACTCTTGTTAAGGGTTAATGGAGGTGCTGACTTGGAGTGGAAGTCCCTGGTTATTCACATTTCCGAAAACCCTGGGTCTCTTAACTATCAAACTATGCTCTGTAAGTGGAATAACAAATTCTGGATGACAGGACATCTGTTTCCAGCATGCTACACTGAATATTTTAATTCCACTGTTTAGAGATGCTGATCAGGAAAAAAAGAAAGAAAGAAAGAAAGAAAGAAAGAAAGCAAGCAAGCTAGCTAGCTCTGATGAAGAGGTACTTGGTTTTCACTCTCCGGATGCCACATCAATTCTGCAGCCCATGGATCAAGGGGTAAGTTCAACTTTCAGGTCTTATTATTTAAGGAATATATTTCAAAAGGCAATTGCTGCCACAAATAATAATTCCTCTGATAAATGTGGGCAGAGCGACTTGAGAACATTCTGGAAAAGTTTTATCCTTCAAGATGTCATCCAGAGCATTCATGAGTCCTGGGAGGTGGTTGAGACATCAGCACTAACAGCAGGGGAGAAGAAGTGGATTCTAACTTTCATGGGTGACTCTGGGTGGCTAAAAATATGGTGAAGGAAATAAACTACAGATGTGATGGAAAGAGAAGTTTACGCAGAATTAGAAGAGGGAGTCTGAAGATGTGGCTGAACTGCAGGGAGTCTGAAGATCCCGCTGATGACACTGAATGGTGAAGAGTTGCTTTTCATGTATGAGCCAAGAAAGTGGTTTCCTGGCATGGAATCTACTGCTGGGGAAGACGCTGTTCACTTGGTTGAAATAACAATAAAGCACGTAGACTACCATATAAACATCGCTGATAAGGCAGCAGCAGGTTTTGGGAGGACTAACTCTGATTCTGAGAGAAGTTCTCTTATGGGTGAGATGCTATCAAACGGCGTTGCGTACTACAGAGAAAGCTTCCACCAAAAGAGGAGGAGCCTATCAAGGAAGTGAATTTCACTGCTGAGTTATTTTACAAACTTGATTTAGCTGGCCCAGCCTTCAGCAATCACCACTGTGCTCATCAGATATCAATACTGAGGCCAGAGGCCCCCACCAGCAATGAGATTAGGACTCACTGAAGACTCAGATGATCGTTAATGTTTTTTAGCAATCAACCATTTTTCAATTAAGGTATATCCATTTTTTTATATAATACAAATGCCTACTGTGGATCTAACAAACAATCGTGTAAATGTGACATGTCCTGGGAAGCTAGGACGTTTCTGTGACTGGCTTTATTGGGGTGTTCACCACGCCCCAGTGGTCTAGAATCAAACTAGCAGTATTTCCCAGGAATACCCAAAAGTCTACATTGTGAGTGTCTAAGCCAAGCTCACTATCATGTCAATTACTTTACATATTTATCTTTTTTTTTTGTGATAGGAATGCTTAAAACATACTATCTTATCAAGAACATTTCTTAATTACAGTACAAAATAAAGTGTGTCTACAGAGACCCATGGGAACATCCTCTACCATACAAATCCAAATACTTATGTATATATCAGCTTCTGGTGCTGTTTATTTATTTCATTTTCTTTGAGACAAAACAATGAGAAGTTACTTGTAAATGCTTATGCTTTTAATTTCATAATGCTTTTAGTTTTCTTTTTAACATGGAAAAGCAGTAAAGTGGGAAAGATTCAGCAACACATTCAGACGTCCTAGTATTTGAACACTAGGATGCCTACAAGATTGAAGCTTGTTTATTATTTTGGGGTGCCCTGCTTAGCTATAAGCACTGATGTTGGGACATCCTCAGTAGAGTGCCCTTAAAAATAAGCCCAATCCTGAAGTGCTCAGGGCTGAGATTCCCTGATATTCTTATATGGTTTAAAGTCCCTCTTGATTCAGGGTTTCACGGAGAGAAGTCTCCTGCACTGTATGGCAGCAGTCTGCTTGTATTTATCCAAATCATCCACTCCTGATAGTTTCAAGATGCGTCTCTGTTCCGTGTGAGCCTCTGAAATGCTGACTTGGGGTATGTGAGTAGGAAAGGGAGTCTTCCTAACAGATAGCTTTGGCTATCTGCATGACAGCAAAGGAACGTTTTGGCAGGAAACTATACAACACAGCAGGACTCTGGTCTGGACAAAATGTTTTTATGCAATATGTTACCAGGGGAATTGGGTTGTGTGTTGACATTACCACCCACACACACAAGCCCTGGTTTACATCCTGACCAAATGAGCTTTTATTCATCCTAATATTTTAGAGATGCTTCCTAGGCTTATTCTCTGAATAATTTCAGAGAGTTTTGATGGCTTATACTGAACCAAGATTTTTAAGCCCTGCCAGCAATGAGTGTGCTGAAAAACGCAGACCAATTTTCTTTTAAAAACATTTTATTTTCAATTATCACTTGTACTACACTTAGATATAGCATACTCCTTGTGTTAGGGAATGAGTGAGATCTTTAAAGTCCTACATTTCTAATTTCATTCAACACGAGTTTATTAAGCTCCACCTATGCACAGGAATTATGCATAATTTGAAACAAGTGGATCTTTTTTTTTTTTTTTTGAGACAGAGTCTCACTTATTAACCCTCGGTAGAGTACTGTGAAGTCACAGCTCACAGCAACCTCCAACTCCTTGGGCTTAGGTGCCTCAGCCTCAGCCTCCCAAGTAGCTGGGACTACAGGTGCCCGCTACAACGCCCGGCTATTTTTTTGTTGCAGTTTGGCCAGGGCTGGGTTTGAACCCATCCCTCGGTATATGGGGCCGGCGCCCTACTCATTCAGCTACAGATGCCACCCAACAAGTGGATCTTGTCTAGTGGAAGAGAATTTAACAGAAGGCAGACATGAGAAGTATGAGTAAAGGGACGTGGTGGCTCCTGGGAGGAAGCAATAGCTTCTGATACAAGGGCGCAAGGGAATCCGTTATAGGAAAAGCGGATTTGCGCTGGACTTTAAAATAAACTCTATTTGCTTATCTGTTTATTTATATTAAAAATTCATTTAGTGTAGCGTAAAGTTTAGTAAGACAGCAGATTCTAGACTTAAACTATGCAGATTCATATTCTGTGTTTACTGATTTAAAAATTTTGTGACTAAGTCCTGTAATTCACCTTTTTTTGCTTATAGAATTGGGATTGAAAGTAGTTCATTTTTCATGGGGTTCTTGGGAGGACATACATCCTTATTATAAATGCACCTAGGAAACAGCATAGCAAATTACAAAGGACGTAGACTTCGGAATCAGACAGTGTTGTATTTGAATTATAAAATTGCCAAGTACTATGTAGCTAACTGCCAAATATTTCAACATTTCCATCTATTACACGGGTATAATAATTTCCACTTCATTAAACTGTTGCAGGGAGTAAATACCAGGCATAGTCCCTGTAATGCTGGAAAATAATGATACTGAGAGATGACAGTGGAAACAAACACTGGGCTACGTTTGATTGGGCCTAAAGTCAAAGCACATGAAATGGTCCAACTCTGTGGACCAGAGTTTACCGCCAGCAGTGCCCTGCTCATCAGCTGTGCGGGAATGATGGACACATACGCATTTTGTCTGGCCTATACTTGTCTCAAAAATAAGTAAATTTTAAGTATTTTTTGCACAAAAATATTTGAAAAGTAATCCTGTATTTTGATATGAAACAACCAGCTTGCATGGAACCAACTTTCCTCTGAATCTAACTGAAGGCTTTGCATGCCATAGTCCCTGGCATTCCCTATTGTCTCACATATACTCACTTCACCCTTTTCCTTGGCTTCCTGGCCCTTTTGGGCACTTTGTGAGTTTGTGACCTTTCCTAACAATGGGCCGCAAAGGACTATTTTTTAAGAGGGTGGAGGTACGGGCATTTTTCAGGACATTGCATCTGTGCAATCTGAAGATTTGATTAGAGAAAAGACCAGATTAGAGGCCGTAAACACGGGTTTTCAGTAGTACAGATAACAGGTAATTAGTTCTCAGGTATTGTAGAAATGGCTAGGAAAAACAGTTGTTGTGATATAATCCAAAGGTATAAATAAGAGAACTTTGCTACATGACTGGGGGAAGAAAAGAAAGAGAGAAAAAATAGCATGATTAGAGCCTGGGTATATTTTAAAATAGCATAATTAGAGCCCCATTTCCATAAAGAATATTTAATGGAAATGGGGTAAACCACAGTTGCATAATAAGTGACAGGGACTTATTTCAATTTGTGGCATCCTGAATTTGGATATTTCAATTTAAGGAAATTTCTAATAATTATGTCTCCTAGTAAAAATCTATGTTGACACTTAGAAATATTTGCAGAACCTAATCAATAAAAATAGACTATGAATGTTGAGAGCAAGGATAGGGGTACTGTGTATTCATGCAATGTAAGAACTTGGCAAAGCCCTCAGTAAATGTTTACTGAATTGTAGGGAATGTGCATGACTTTGTATAGATTTTTAGAATGTTGACATACACTCACAGAGCCTACTCATCATTTGCTACTACGAAATAATAAGAAATTGCTATCTCAAATCTACAGCTAAATGAATTCTCTGATAAAACTGTGCTATTATTGGGAGGTGCTTGTGGCTCAAAGGAGTAGGGTGATGGCCCCATATACCAGAGGTGGTGGGTTCATACCCAACCTCAGCCAAAAAAACCGCAAAAAAAAAAAAAAGAAAAAGAAAACCCACAAAAAAAAAAAAAGGTGACGTATATGAATTTAATGTGACTTTGCTGAATCATAATTATGAGAATTACAAGTTACACGTATATGTAGAAGTCCATTGAAAGGTACATGTTGGTGTTTAAATTATCATAGAGATAATTTGGGTCCAGTATAATAGAGTAGTGTTTTACCAAAATTTGCCTTTGTCTTGAAAATTCCATGTAGCACACTAGGGATATGATACATTTAGAGAAGCTGAACAAATGTAGAGAGGAAGAGCCCTCACCAGGGGAAACTGAAGGCTGCCGGGATGCATCTGGATTCTACCCAGTTCATTCTGTGCCTCTGAATTTACAGGCTTCCCATCTATGGCAGTGAGATCCAGAGAGAGTCAGGAGACAGAGGTTCTAGCTGCTTATTTATTACAGGTAATTACAAAGCAACATTTCTCTTAAACATTACCAAAAGTTGTCTTTGCTGTTTTATAGAAAGGATTACATTTATGGAGCAATTCCTACTTGTGTTAGCATCCCTTGTGTTCTATTTTATGAATGTGTTTAGTTCAGAGCAAAATGGAGCAGTTGTGAAACGGGCAGACAGGGTTGCCAAACTTGACATGAAATGGGGGTTTTCAGCCCTTCTCATAAAGGACAGAAGACTTTCCAGCAGAGATGCTGTGAATTCTATATTTTGGTCTGTTGAGGATTTGATTTTTATCAAACGTGCCTTCCCTGAAAAGTTCATCTAATATCATATCTTGTAAACTTTATAACATTTTGTTCATTCTGCTTTGCTTTATTTGTTCTTTATAAATACAGAAAACTCCTACTCATCCATTAAAACCTATCTCAGTCCCTATATCCTTTTTAAATGTATTCAGTACATTCTCCTTAGCAAAGTATCACAAGAATGGAAAAGCAAGTACCCAAGATACTCAATACTAACATGAAACCAGAGGATGGACAATTACATGCCCACAGGAAATAAAAACTATTAAATTCAAGTGTGGGGCTGGGGTAAAGAAAGAGTAGGCAGGAGGTGTGGGAATCTCTCACCTAATGGGCACAATGTAAGGGGTGAGGAGAGAGTAGGCAGGAGGTGTGGGAAGCTCTCACCTAATGGGCACAATATGAGAGGTGAGGAGAGAGTAGGCAGGAGGTGTGGGAAGTTCTCACCTAATGGGCACAATGTGAGGATCTAAGGCACCCTTCTGGTGAAGGGCTGGCTCAACTACAACTTGGACTTAACCTAACAAATGCAAACTACATAACGTAATTGTTTGTACCTTCATATGAGTCTGAAATTAAAAAAATAAACATATTGGGCACCTTTCATGTACCTCTATTTGTATATTTGGCATGTTGACTATAAATAAATTACTTCTCATCTGAGCTCAGAATTACTGCCCGTAACTGTGAGCTCTCATAGTTCAGGCCCACATTATATTCATCTATTTCCAGACTCTGGCACAGTACCTAGAATACACTAGACCTTCAATAAATATGTTTTGAGTAAATAAGTGGATAAACTGTAACCCCACATTCAATACTGCACCTTATATTTAAAAGAGACTACAATGCATTGTTGACGTCTGAGTTATGAAGCTTTAATATAAGATCCTCCTCACTCTTCTCATTGTTAAATGCCCCCCAGTGAATATCAAGTGTAGGCGTACAGAAGTTCTACTTTATAAATCACTTTTATTGCCGAAAGTCCCTCTTAAAAAATATAACTCAGTCATGTCATTCCGCACTTGCCGTCTGTCAGGTCAGAGCCAACCCTTTTCATTTCCCTTCAAGAAACTCAAATCCCTGACCTGCCAAGTTCCTCGTAAGGGAATGTGGCAATTAGAAACCAAATCAACTTTTATTCAATCGATACACATTTGCTGACAAATGACTTTGTATAATCTCTGGTTTTCCCTGATGAACCTGGCAGAAACTTCTTCTTTTTTTTTTTATTTCACTAGTAATGTTATTTGGAAGACCTCCTACTTTTTTCTTTATTTCTTCCAAAATGGAATAAATGAATCTGGAGTCTCTCTTGGTCCTAAGAGAAAAGCAGTTGATTTATGAAGTGGAAATAGCCAAGTCAACTCTGGAAGGAGCTGCCACAGCCTTTTAACCTCTACAAGAAAAATAGAAAGGCCTTTTTATGATATGCATATTGGCATTTGGAAGACATTGAAAAATTAATTGAAAAATATGTTTACTACAAAGACCTAGACTTGTATTAAGAACAATAAACTTATTTTCATTATGTTTCATCATCCCTATGTACAATAATGGTAGCTATGAATTATGTACTTCTAACAAGGACTCAAAATTAATAATCTTCTCTTAAATTTGCATTACTTTCACAAGTCAAATTTACTCCAATTGGAAAATAAAACCAACATTATTTTAATAGATTAGTAAGGTGGCAAGAAGACAAAATGACTTCTAATAGGAAATAGCTGAATTTACAAAATACATTCAGATCAGCTTATGTTGTAATATGTTGAAAATTTCATGCTTCAACATATAATCATGGACTGTGATTCCAGTAAGCAGATATCACTGTGTTCTCATCTCCATCTAGTCCACAAGAACCCTCTCTCTGCATCCAGGGTTACTTTTTTTTTTTTTTTTTTTGCATTTTTTGGCCAGGGGTGGGTTTGAACCCACCACCTCTGGCATACAGGGCTGGCACCCTACTCCTTTGAGCCACAAGCACCGCCACCCCCAGAGTTACTTTTTTACAATTCTTCTTACTACAATGCTTAGTGAGCCGTCTGGCTAAGATCAAGAATGGAGCAGAAAAATTGGAGCTATTTATGAAGTGTTTAGGTTTAAAATACTGAGGTCAAAATAATACATGAGCAATAGTTTCTATTTTCACAGAGTATTTGGTCTAGTAAAGAGATGGTCATTCAACCAAGGAAGGGCCTTATTGGACCATGTGCATATAGAGAGATGCAAGTTTATACAGAGCCATCTCTACCATGCTGAGGAATTCCAAAGCTACCCTGGGCTGGGGAAGTGACACGAGGAAAACTTGATGACAGGGAGAGTTCTTCCATGACCAAGCCCGTGATCCTGGATGGGAGTGTTGTACCACTGAGTTATTTATCCAAGACTGTCCATTTCATTGTTTTACTCGTTTGTTTAACAAATATGTGTTCTATACATTGTCCCAGATACAGTGATTAGAAAGACTGGATTCTCTTTTTGAATGAAGTCCGTCTAATGCACCTTGCATTATACAAACAGAAAGCATTTGCTCCTAACCGTTCTTGGCTTGGGCAGAAGAATGTAAAGAAAGGTTTAAAAAATAAAGTGTGGCCCTAGTGATGTAGACGGAATTCTACACCTGGTGAGAGTATCATCAGTCCCCCACCACGTGTGCTTCTGTTCCTTGTCACAGTTACTGTCTGTAGTGTGCTAATAGTTGTGCAAATCCCAAGCCCTGCCTCAAATTTCAGCTCCTCTGTGAGAAATTCAGAATGTAAGGGAAAACCTTATTGCAATATGAATTCCTTTGCTTTTTCACACTAGTTAGATAACTAGTTGGTGTCTCTAGTGTTGGCGAATGGTTCACACTGTCATGAGTCATTCTCCTAAGTTAAGTATCACAAGAGTGGAAAAACAGGCATCACAGGCATTCAACCCGAATTTAAAACTTGTAGATTAACAAGAACTTGATCACAGGAGAGAAAAACTCAATTAAACTCAAGAAGCAGTGAAGTGCGAAGGGAGTAGGTGGGTTCCTGCCCACCTATAAAGTAGGGGTGTAAGACAGTCTTCCTGTGTGAAGGACACAGCACAATTTAGACTTTATGTTACAAATGCCAACAATGTGACCTAATTGTATTTACCCTTCTATTAATTTGGTGGGAGAAAAGGCAGAGGACATACACCAACATCATAGCACCTTATCTATGTTTCTGCACACAGTTTTAGGGAATATTGGAAGCAGCAGGGACTTTGGTGCTTGAAGAGCTAGATTTCCATTCTCACTTCTGTATTTTAGACCCTTTGATCTTGGGCAAGTGTCTGAGACTTCGTTTCCTTACCTGTGAAATGAACAGAGTCAGGGAGCTAGCACAGGGACGATTTAAAACAGGAATGTGTGAAGACGATGGCAGCAGCTAGCGATTCTCTACCTCCAATTTCTGATTCTATTCCAGTATTGAATCTGAATAAAACAGACTTCCTTGGTGTCCGGGAGATGTGTCCTACACTAGAATTCAAAAGAACCGGGCTGGAATCCTGGTTCCAAAATGATTTGGAACTGTTAATTTTCCTAAGTCATAGTTTTCTATTTCAAATATTTTATAAATTCTATGTGGTCTTATATCCAGAGAATCTAAGCGATTTTTTAAAGCATGCTGTAGAGTCTTTCTTTCTTCCTTCCAGCAAACTTAAAGAACTGTGTGTAATTTCCTTCCCTCGGGATATCCCCGGGGGGAACTGAATCTGGCAGGCTTCACTGCTACACTCTATTCTCTAACACCCAGCGTTGGAACTTGGAGTTCACTATTTTCTGTGTTAATTTCCATTTTTTCTGACCATATCTTCTCTGGCATTCTTCTGAAGCAGCCGTCATCAGTGGTCACTGTCTGTAACTGCACAAACACACCTGACCACTTCATCCTTTGGGTCTATAGCCAAAAGAGCTACTGTGGAGATGTTCTTCTCCCCCGTTGATCCCAAGCTCACCCTGTTCTGACTGTCCTGTGGCAGGATTGGGCTGCTCAGACTGCAGTTTCCAGCTATTCTGAGGGTTACTTTTGAAAGTCACAAGAGCTTGTGCATTAGATTAAACAGACCGCTCGCCGAGCAGCGCATTTGTGTAGCCGTCTCCAAACTCATCATGTAAAACCTGAATTTCATGGATTTTAATGGGAAATTATTACAGTGGAACCTCGCTAATTCATATTAGCACCGGAGAGTTCTATTTTATATTGCTGAATTTCTGAGTGATAATTGAAGAAATGCAAAAGAAAAAGAATTCAACAGAATTCAGTGAATATTTTCCCCATTTTTCTGACTGTCTGCCAGTTCACAATGGGGCACTCATGTCACAGATTTCTTACTGAAAACAAACATTTTAAATCCTAATGGTAAATAGTCCATGGCTCGCCCAGTCAGATGGTGGTGGAGGAAAAGTTAAATAACACAAATGCACTTGCATGAAAATACAAATAAGAAATATTTCTATTGCATTCCAAATCCAAAATGACATCGTTTCATTGCCCTAAGCTGAAAAAAAATAAAGTGATATTTACTTGGAGATCCGATTTCTATTATTACTTCTGTGAATTTTATAAATGAAAAATGTATCTAAAATTAAGCACTTCTCTGCACCTCCACTTCTATTCTCCAAGTCTCCATGATCTCAGGTCTGACTCCTATTTCTCTTACTAGGAGGTCTCCCCTCCCTGAGACTGGCCTTGTACCCCAAGAGTATATTCACAACTCAGCAGCTGGAGAAAATCCTGTTAAAACATAAAGTTAGATGTCATTTGGTCCCCACCCTCTAGCAGTGGTTCTCAACCTTCCTAATGCTGCGACCCTTTCATAAAAGTTCCTCATGTTGTGACGACCCCCAACCATAAAATTGTTTTCGTTGCTACTTCATAACTGTAATTTTGTTACTGTTATGAATTGTAATGTAAATATCTGACATGCAGGTTGTATTTTCATTGGTCGCAACCTGCAGGTTGAAAATCACTGCAATGACTTCCCAGCTCACTGGGACGCTGGCCCCCCAACGTTCTGACGGCCTGTACAGCCAAGGAGGATTCCTGGAGCCCTCCCTCCCCTGCTCCTTTATCTCCTGCCTCTCTCTCCCTCACTCTGCTGTGCTGGCTCCTCTGCTATTTATAGAATGATCCAAACATTCTCCCATCTCAGAGCTCGTGGACTTACTCTTCTCTGGGCCTAGAAAACCCTTCCCTTAAAAGTTGCAGACTTGTCTCATCTCCTCCGTGCTTTACACCAATGCTTCTTTCTCGGTGATTTGTTCCTGGCCATCCTACCTGAAACACACCTTGTTCCTTTGCCCCTTCCTGGATTTACTCTTAGCTATGTGATTTGCTAACATCTGACCCGGGAATCACCAGCCATTTTCTGGGTAAGGGGCAGGCTGTATCGTTTCTGCTGCCCCCGCCCTGTGCTGTCATTGCTGCACCAACGCAGGTAAATGAAAGCACAGTCTGCGTTTCAATAAAACTGTTCACAAAAAGCAGGTGGTAGAATAGGTTTGGCCTACAGATTGAATTTGCTCATCCGAGATCTAATATTTATGCATTTTACTTATTCCTTCTTTCATCAGTTATCTGTTATTTTATTTTATTTTTTGCCTCATTTGGGTCATAAACTTCCTAATGGCAAGGGTTTAGTTCACTGCTCTGTCTCCACCGCCCGCAACCATGCCGGGAACGGCGCCCACACTCAACAAACAAATTGCCTGGTAAGAACTTTTCATTTATCCATCTAAATACGAAGGTAAAAACTCACTTTCCTGAATGAGGGCAGTGGAAGGGAGAACCTCTCTGCACACCCCTGTTCTTGCTGCTTTTGGAAAATAACCCAAGGACCATCTGCCACACTCACAGTGATTAATAAAGCAGAAGAGGTGCCAAGAGCCTGGGCTCCGCAAAGCCTGTGATACCACTGAGCCTTCCCTTCCAAGTTCTGCCAATCCAGGTGATAAGAGGCCCGGACAGCCAGTAAGTGTCCCAATAAGTGTCCAACCTTGGGAAACAGCCCTATCATATCAGCACTTACATATGGCTGATGGAGAGGAGGAGGAATTCTCCAATTAAAAAAAAAACTACCCATGAAGGGGGGATTTTCTGTTCCTTTACTTCTGAGAACATGACTCCAGAGGCTCTGACACGGTGGGAGAGATTATTACCCTGTATAACGATACCTATCGTTACTCTCTGTTCAGAGGGTAGCTTATTAAGCAGCTTATTTGCAACCTTTGTTCAGAAGAGCCTGTGGACCAGTTGATGACCTCCAAACAGGGGTTATCCTCCTCCAGAGCTGTGTGGACCAATTGTTTTAGGAAATTATTATGTTCAAATTTATTCTGTGCTTCATTAGAGTGACTCTTCAACCCTAATGTCTCAAAAAGTAGTATTTTAAAAATTGTAATACTGGGGCAGCACCTGTGGCTCAAAAGAGTAGGGTGCCAGCCCCATATGCCAGAGGTTGTGGGTTCAAACCCAGCCCCAGCCCCCCCCAAAAAAAAACTGGAAAAAAAAGTCCTAATACTAAGTTTTAGATTATCACAAAATACAGAGACAGGTACGGCTTACCTTACATTTACTGGGTACAAAACAACGAACTCAGCTTTCCGGGATGGATAAGAACTGAATGGAGAAGAATGTGGAGCTTTGCACTCATTCTTATAGAATTACAGAAAGATAACATTTTAGAGTTGAAAAGTCTTTAGGGATTTAAGTTTTATCTCTGTCTTTTATGTACAGATGAAGAAAATTAATCCTCCCCCAGAAAGGATAAGCAATTTCCCAAGTTATAAAGCATTTCTGTGGTTGGGAATAGTGAACATATGGGCATGAAGAAATTGGAGATTATTTTCATAGAATGGCATATCTGCGTAATCAAATTAAAATAGTATAATTGGGCATCCGATGAAACCAACGGCAAGAGGAGGCCACGGAGAGGACAATTACCAGTTTGCTAACAATAAAAAGTGAAGAAGTCACTCCATTTTAATTATGATGTATTTTCATTTAATGATAGGGAAATAGGGATTCCTGTAAGTTGTGGAATATTTTGCTGGATGTGAATATCAAGAAGTAACATAGAACAGTTACTCCGGATCACAGCCCCTGGGCCAGGAGCCTGGCTGTGGAGCACGACTTCCAGATCCAGCAAACGTATTAACTTGGCCAAGTTTCCTCCTTTCCTTGTGACTCAGTTTCTCCTCCTATAAAATGAGCATCATGATGGCCCCTGTCTTCTGGAGCCATCATGGAAACTAAATGTAAACCAGTTAGAAGAGTGGCTGGCATACAAGAAGCACCACATTATTATTAGAATCTGAGAAAGGTGAACTGGATGGCTCCTTGGAATAATTTAGAGCCCCCCCCCAGGGGGAGCAGTGTGATTCTCTGACCTGCGAGGGAGGAAGGAGGGTGGATGAGTGAGGCGAGCTTCACCTGTATTTATAGCTGCTCCCTTCCTGCATCCCTGCTGAGCTCCACCTGTCAGATCAGTGGAGGCCTCAGATCCTTGCAGGGGTGCAAACCCCATGCAAACTGCATTCAGGGATCTAGTGTGCAGCTCCATGTGAGGGTCTAATGCCTGATGATCCAAAACGGAACTGAGGGGGTGACGCTGGCACCGGGATCAGCTACAAATACAGATCACCATCAGCAGAGAGGTTTGACCACACAAAGACTACAGTAAATCTATTGCTTACAGACTCATGTCAAAATCATCTGGCCCCCTCCTTCCATGGAAAAATTATCTTCCATGAAACTAATCCCTGGTGCCAAAACGGTTGGGGACCACTGATTCAAGGGCCTTCTGCACTTTTTTCTGGAGGAGTTTTGATCTCTTCCGTGGGAAGGGGCAAGTGATGGTGAAGTGCCTCTCTGCACTGCAAATGCCTGAGCCTGGCATGATGTCTCCAGGCTCCAGACCAGCTCTCTGCTGATCTCTCCCCTCCCCAGGCACCAGAGAGAGCCGGAGAGGTAGATCCGTGTGCCTCTCCAGTCCCAGCTTCATTAGCACAATCTACTAAGTAATGAGAAAGGAATCACTTGTGCTGAGCACGATGGCTAACCTTTATAAATAAACAGATTATTTGCAAGCATCAAATGAAATTAATTTTGGATTATTACAGAGTAGACATGAGTAAACTGCAGTTATTAGAGCATGATGCAGTCACATTAATTCAGGTTAGGGAGTAATTATCACTGTTTCCATTTTTCTTTTAAGCATTTAAGAGCTATGAGTCAACAAAGTTGAACTAAAAAAAATAAATTTCACTCACGAAAACAGAAGCCATGTATTGGGACAAGGTGGTCCCTGCCAGGTCATTTATAAAAACAAAGAAACAAACAGAAAACTATGCCATCTCTTCTAGGATATATGTCAGTTTTACACACATGGAGATGACATCTTAAAATATAATTGAGTAATTTATGACCAAAGACAGACTGTATCTTAAAATTTTAGAGAATTCTTTTGCACTTTTGTGTGTATTTTTACCTAAATTACATAAAATCCATGATATTATCTTACTTTTTAAAAAAATACAAATAACAATACCTTTTTTGAATGCTTGTTATAAGGAGTTCTTCTTATCATTTTAAACACCCCTACTCTTACTTTAATCTTTATCACACCCTGGAAAATTTATTAGAACATGAAATGTGACCAAAAAGAGACAGAGACACATGAAGAAGGGTCAAAAAACAAGAACCAAACCATGGTGTGCTGGCCCCAGAGCTCACCGGCCTAGAGAGCTTTTTACTACAAAGCTATGCTGGAGTTCCCGTTCCATCCCATTCCTAATACATCATCATTCACCAAGCCTCATCTCTCAGACACTCTTTCCCTAGGTGCCTCCTGTCCAAAAACTCTTTAAAACCTCAGTATCTAGGATGATGCTGAGCATATCACATACCATCAGAAATGTAGCGGAATACACAAGTGGTTGAAAGAGACAGTGTTGTTTCTGCTCCTTTTTGTTTCAACTGGAGTTCCTATACATGGTTATTAAGTTTCCAAAGCAGATGGCTGTTTCTTAGTTGGGAATAGAAAGTAGCAGCTTTCCAGAGCCCCTCAGGGAATACAACTTTGTATTGGCAAAAGGCTACTTTTGGAGCCTGGCACCCACCCAAAGCCATGATCATACAGTATGAACGGGAGGATTGTCCATTATTAATAGGACATTAAAATCTTATTTCTTATCACGTACCTGTATGTGTTGATTGTTTTATGTGCCTTGTCTTACCTAATCTTTCCCATGGCATTGTCAGGTGGTATTCTTTTATCATGCTTTTATGGATAAGAAACCGGAAACTCATCAAAATGAGAAAATTGCCCAAAGTTGCATATGAAAACTCAGATACTATGTCACATATGACAAGAAAATTTGCTCGTGTGACACTGAATTATGCTGGCCACCATGCACTGATGGATTGCCCACATGGTGTCAGGGGACATCCTACAAAGTTGTCAGTTGAGTCCACAGGTCCACGGCATCCTCTCTCGTCACTCCTGCTGAGCACTTCGCAATTCTGAAGGCTGCACTTGTCCTGGGAGGCCCCCGAAATGAGCGGTTTGTCCCATTCCCCACTTTACCACAAGGGAAGTTCCTCCCTGGTCTAAACAGACTGGCACCAGCTCGAGTTTAAACATCATAGTATCATGTGTATAATTAACTGGCTTTCACTATAATTTGATTATACCTAAAAATTAGAAGGTCATCAGAGAAAAAACATGAAAATAAATTTCTCTCTATAAGAATTGTGACTGAAGTAATTTTTCCTGATACATTGATAAATGCTGCATAGTAGGTGAGAAAGTGGCAGATGGCATTTTTTATATCCTTAATAAATTGGCACAACTGCCCTCCAGCCTCCAAAGCACCTTCATCTCACAGAAATTAAACAAAATTTCAAAGAAAAGGGCAACACAAGACAGAAGCTATTTCCAGGGCTGAAATAGAACAGGAACCACAACAATAAACCAAAAAATCTTTCCAACAAAGCCCACAATAAATAAAACATCAAAACACAAACAGAAGAACTCAATTAAAGTAGAAAAGTTTTCAGTCATCCCCTGAAGGACATAAATATTATTATTTATTATTTATACAGTGCTCTAGATGCACACGGCTTTATATACCTGGCAGAATAACACACGAGAAACAAAAAAACCCGTCCGGTAAGGCTGCTCTCTGATTTAGGAACATACTGAGAATTGAGAGGAATGTATATAGACTATTTCATGACAAAAAAAGGAAAATACTGAAAACAGTTCAGTGAGCCACTTTTTAGACAGAACAGTTTCTAGAAAGTTCTCCAGTGAAGACAAGCTCAAGGTCGAATCTGATCTGGATGGTTTGCATTACTTTGATGACCCATCACATGATGAATAAAATACAGAAATCAGTAGGAAGACTGAATGACTGGTACTTACTGATTTTATTTTACTTATTTCCAACATTAGCTAAGTGGTAGGTCAGATCTGAAACATTTTCCTTCCCATGTCTCAAGTCCTGATATGGAGTTTCTCCAATAATTGTATAAGCTTCTAATTCTCTGTATAAAAACCTATTTCAGTTGAAAATACCTTGGGTGGTTTCTGTCTCCTGTACTGAACAAGGACTTACACGTCTTAGACATGTTCTATCAATAATACTATTAAATACTCCATCATTCTTTTGTGTTAAAAGTGCTATTCTAAAAAATTCCACCTTTAATAATATACCATAATTTTCATAACTCTGGTTTGAAATACTTTCATTTTATACCACGTGAGCAAACACACACACAAAGGGACAGGAGTCCTTCCCATTATTTAAAGGAAAGGGTGTTAAGGAGAGAAAAGAGACAAGTAAAATGTACATAGTATTCTTTCTAAAAAAATCTATTGAAAAATTAATTTAAAAACCTCTAATTGAAAAATAATAATTAAAAAGCACTAGAATAATGTAAAATACCTCCTAATAGGCCATTAGCAATTATTAGAAAAAGAAATTTTGGCTTCAGAGACAGTGCTGGGATTGTTTTTGACATGATGTTCCATAACATTTCATATTCATCCATTATGATGTCAGTAAGAACAGACTAATCAAATAATAATGAAGAGCAGACACTTTCCAACCATTTAATTCTTTTAATATTTCAATATTCAGAAGATGACAAAAGGCCATAGCGATTGTGAATAATGTAAGCTGCACTTTACATAATGACACAAATATCTCACCCTACAAAGTGTTGCACATTTTAATTAAAATGACTGCGATATTAAATTGTTCCATCAAAATGTTCTCCAATATTTTGATCTCTTAAATATTACACACTGTGTAATAATTCTACCAATAATTACTGGGAGGGGTAGATTCTTTTTGAGAGGACAAGAATACTTTTATGTTTAGCTTAAAGCTGATTTTATGGCCAGTAAATAATATTTACGAGCAAATACCAAGCATATGCTAATAGCTACTGCATATTTTATAAATACTTGTGATGAGAAGTGATTCCATTTTGGGGTGCTCTCTGGAAACAACTAGGGAAATAAAAACTAAAGTGATATTTAGAATAGTTTCCTTATAATATTTGAAAGTTGGGTAAATGAATGAGGCATGCCTCTTTCTTCGCTACTTCCAGGCACCGATATGTTAATTAAAGCCACCCTGATGAGAACCACCACAGTCGGAAGGAGACAGATGACGTTCTAGCTACAGAAATTGTGTAGCAGTTAATAGGGAATGTCCTACATGCTAAAGACAGGGAAATTTTATTTCCTGTGTGTATTTAAGTCACCTTTCAACTTTAAAAGTGTGTGAACTCTTCAAACCAGCACAAGTAATATCTGTCCACAAGGTCTCCACGTTTCAGTGTCAACTGGTTATCTTATATACAAGAAAGTAGAGAAAAGTACACAGACTGACTTGAAAAAAAGAAAGCAAAACATTTTAGGAGGCCCTATCTTTGTCTAAAAATAAAATAAATAAAACAACCCTATCCTTTGCTTAGAAAACAAGGTTTTGAAAACCCAAATGAATGTCACCTTTTGAAAGTAACTTCCTAAATAAATTAGGGATGGTCTATCGAGTTGATAAGAGAGGATGAAGATGTAAGGCAGACAGGAAGTCCTCTTAATGAAATATTATCATAAGGTCATAATTAAAGTGAGTAATTCAATTGGCAGACTTTTATATAGTCACTGAAATGAAATTATAGTATTGATTCCTACAAGATTTCACATAGAAAGACGATTTATAGTTGCTGCTGACATTCATAGACAAGGATCCAACAAGGTTGAAAAAAGACTAATAAGGATCAAATAATGAGAATTAGGGTGCAGGGATGAGAAGTACATTTGGAATTAATTAAATGGCTTAGATTTCAAAGAAATAGAAATGATAACTGCAATCAGAAGCAATTGAAACAAAAAGAAACGTAGGACTAAGAACCAGTGGTGATGGGAGCAAATGTTTGAGTTATAGAAAGAATTTTGCTTGATATGGAACGTCCAGACTTGTATCATTGTCAGTAAATAATTTGCCAAGTCCAAAGTGCTTGCAGGCACAACAGTCTTACCACGAAAAACTGGTAGATGTAAGTGCCCACGTTAATGCCTTCAAAGATAAACACTGTATAAAAATCCAGTAAGGAGAAGAACATTGACGTGAAGTGGTGAGGAAAACAACCATAGATTTGGTGAATTAACCTGGTCTCCAAATAGTGAGGCACATCAGTTTTTGAGCACATCTATTTTCCAGGTAAAGGAAGACTCAGGATTTGGGTAATTTTAGAGAATTTGAAGGACCCTCTATAAATAAAAGTATGAAAGTTAAGAAGAACAAAATTCAGACAAAAATGAAGTACACATTTTTAAAACTTAAGATCAGAAACATCAGAAATCCCAAAAATTATTTAATAATTTGTGAATTGTCTGAGCCACCCATATAATATCTATTTTCTTTATTTTCTACCCTTTGTCTTTTAACTCAATGACTTTATAACAGCATTTTCTATAAAGAGAAACAAAAGATGACTTTCAATTTTCCTTTGGCAACACTGCTTAGATCTTACTTATTATTATCATTATTATTTTTGGAAAATACTTTTCAGAAAACTATTTTTTTTTGTTTCAGGTTTATTGAGGGTGCAAAGAATTAGGTTACATTATTTTTTTATTAAATGATAGCTGTATACATTAATGCAAACATGGGGTACAGTGTAGTGTTTTCATATACATTTTGAAATACTTTCATCAAGCTGGTTCCCATAAATTTCATGTCATTTGTATAGTCATTGTGTCAAAACATTTATATTCTAGTTCTAGAAAAGTTCACTTGTACCCTTGTTAGACAGATATATAGGTGATTTATGCATTTTAATCCTACAAATATTTATAACCCCACAGAATAATATTGCATTGCACAGTTA
>CAUYTI010111680.1:0-24403 GCA_963575145.1 Galago senegalensis | reverse complement strand
CGCCTGTGGTCCCAGCTACTTGGGAGGTGGAGGCAAGAGACTCGCTTGAGCCCAGGAGTTGGAGGTTGCTGTGAGCTGTAATGCCACAGCACTCTACCCAGGGGGACAGCTTGAGGCTCTGTCTCAAAAAAAAAAAAAATACATTATTACCTTTTAAGTTAGCAAACTAACAATATTTCACTTTCAACTTCTGGGGTGATTATACATCTTAAACTAGCAGTTCTCAACCTGTGGGTTGTGACCCACAGGAACTGTATTAAAGGGCTGCGGCATTTGGAAGGTTGAGAACTACTGTCTTAAACCCAGGGCTTTTTTTGGACTGTTTAGAAGAGCCACCAACAGTTTGGAAGAGGGGGACTGATTCATCTTAATATATGGTCTTCAGCCAGGCGCAGCTCACGCCTGTAATCCCAGCACTCTGGGAGGCTGAGGCAGGTGGACTGCTTGAGTGTAAGACCAGCCTGAGCTAGAGCGAGACGCCCCTTTCTTAGAAAAAAAATAGCCGGGCGTTGTGGTGGGCGCTTGTAGTCTCAGCTACTTAGGAGGCTGAGGCAAGAAGATTGCTTGAGCCCCAGAGTTTGAGGTTGCTGTGAGCTATGACGTCAAACTACTCTATGGAGGGTGACAAATTGAGACTGCCTCAAAAAAAATTTTTTTTTAAATATTAAAAAAAAAAATACGGTCTCACTATTGATGCATTTCAGACTAGGTAATAACACGAAGTTTTTCGTGTGTTGAGGGCGGACCAGGGGAAGAGATAACAATCATAAATGGGGCTGATCTGCCTGAGGACAGAGAACTGGCCAGGGCCAATCTGGCTACCGCCTGTCAGTAACTGGGTAGATAAAGTAAGAATGTCTACTAAACACGCATAATCATGCACGATCAGATGGCAACCTCATAAGGTAAGATGCCTGGATTAGGTAAAGTTATTAATTCAACCGGGACTGCCGAGAACAATGAGTTTCAACAGTCATTTAATGCCTAACTCATTCAACAGTCCTGCTCACCTCCTACTGTGTACAAGGGAGGGTGTAGGGACCCAGTGGTGAAAAGATGACCCCAATAAACCTCCTGTGTAACCCAGACTACGTGCCCTCAGATGCCCCCCACTATTGTCATTCAACCCCATTCAACTGCAACCCCATCTAAAGATTGGAAAAACTGAGGCTCTGAGAAGCGACCTGACCAGTGCCAGGTGTGATTCTAAACAATTTATGTCATTAACAACTCTAGCAGACAGGGACTGTTTTCTCATTTGACAGAGGGAGAAACTCAGGCACAGGAGATGTTAACTTCCCTAAGGTAGCACATGCTGTGAACTGCACAGCTAATATGGAAACCCAACCAGCAGAGCCCAGACCTCTCTCTGAACTCTTCACTGTACACTTCCCATCATGTTTCTTCTGTTTAAATTGCAACTATCTTGCCTCTCACAGCAACCCTAAGTGGGACAGGGAAAGCCAGGCAGGCTGGGTAGGTTAGGAAGGCGTGACAGTAGAACATTTATTACTGGCCTGTATCCGGAGCTTCCAGAAGTATTCAGATACCTGCCTGCTATTTCCAGATTAGAGTTCCAGTAAAAGGTATGGTATGAAACCTCCTTTCTTAAGGCCCCAATACTGCCCGGACTCAGCCCTATTTCAAAAGTTAAAAATAGTCGTCAATGTCTAGAACCCTGAGAACTATGTACCTGGGAGTTGGGGGTTCCCAGATAAATCTTATCTACCTAATCTATTTCCTAAGATTTGAAATGCAGCGCTTTAGGGGAGTGTTACCCAACACGATCTTTCTGGAACGGCAATCTCGGCCACGATGTGTCCAGAACTTTAAAAAAAAGGAGACCTTTAAAAAAATTTCTCTTTGGGGGAAATACACCCTGTTGGTGGGTGCGGATACGTGGATATAGCTTTTTCAGGGAGTGATCTGGTATCTTCATTTTAGTGCAATTCTGCTTTGACTCAGCAATTCCTGGGTAACTGTCTTACAGCATTGCTTATACAGGGCTGTCCATAAAATTCATGTGCAATGAATTCATGTACTGTGCTGAGCTATTTTAAATTACACAAATACTCCAGGTCCGCTCTGTCTGAACAAACAGCAACACCAAAAACAGATCCACCCCGGTCCCCTGGCAAATTTGGGGTGAAATAAATTCGGTATAGAAAAGAGGAACACTTTGTCGCCTACGAAAATAAAGCAGACCTACGTGATGTGTGGGTCCATAGGACGAGGGTCCAAGATTTCACTTCACGAGGAGAAAAAAAAGGCAAAACACGATGTGTAATATATAATGTGCCACCACTTGTGTTTGCACATAAAAATATAAATATGTACGCGGAAAACTTGAAATGATAGAAGAGACACTGTTACAAGTCTTTACCTCCTGGAGCCTGGGTTAGAAGCCTGAAGAGAGAAACTCCATCAACTGTTTATGTTTTTGTACTATGGTTTCTTTTCAATAAAAACCAAAAGCTCTCCAGAAAGCACAGCCATCCATCTCCTCTGTCAAGCCAGACCTCTTTAATTTGCCCTTTGTGTCCACTATTCTACTTATGGAAATCTTTAATAAAGCCGATGCAAAAATGTTGACCAATCACTCCCATCCACATGTCAGGGGCCAAAGCTAACCACTACCACCACCTTCCCAAAGCAGGACAAACACACTTCGGACTCTCACCCCTTAAGTCATGGATCTTCCTAAGTATTGAAACAAGAATATTGGCGCCCATTTTGCAGATGTGAAAAACCGAGGCTCAGAAAGAATTAAATGGCCCAAGATGAGATAGTGCTAGCCAGAATGCAGAAGTGCAGGCATTGGATTGTTAAATGAAAAAGAATTAAAATAATTGGTCCAATTTGCAATTGTTTCTTCAGCAGCAGAGTTTACCACCGCCCATCACCACTTTATGCCTCTAGGGATGCTTTTTTTTTTGGTTGCAGCCATCATTGTTGTTTGGCGGGTCCAGGCTGGGGATTCGAACCCGTCACCTTAGGTGTATGTGGCTGGCGCCTTAGCCAGTTGAGCTATAGGCGCTGAGCCTCTAGGGATGCTTTTAAATTTTCTCCTAATCACCTCTCCCATGAAATGTCAATACTACAAATATATTTTATACATTTATGTACTCTGAACCTTTGGATGGCTACAATCCATTGTAATATCAATAATTGTTTTGTTCCTCCTAAAGCAATTTTTATCATCTTTGGGACAATATCCCCTAACTGAAATTGCATGTTCTAAAACAGGCATTTTTAAACTAGGGTCTATAAAACTAGGTAAGAAAAAAATATGTATCTTCACTCAGATGAAGTAAAGTTTAACCTGTCTTTCCAGTGATATTAGCAGAAACTGTGACTTCTCTTATCAGTGGAAACCACAGAAACTTCATATGCTGTTGTGGTTGCTGCATGACTTAGAAATTCTGGTGGTTACCTGAGAGATTATTAGATCTACTTACTGTATTATTTATAAAGAAGCACATATTCCTAAATCATAGATGTATTAATTTTTTTAAAAATTAGGTCATTTGTACATAGATCCTAAATACATTTATGCCACTATGGGATTCAATGTGTTGATTTGTACAAATTGGAGTGCTTACATGCTACTAATCAACATAGCCTGCACCTCATTTACCCAATTACAGGATATGTTTTAATTTTTGATAAAATAATTGCATGGACATCGTTGTATATATTTAAACCTATCATATTGAGAAGGGATCTACGGTACAAAAAAGGTTAAGCTCCCCTCCTCTAAAAGGAGCCAGCAGTTTCCAAGAGTGATTTACAGCCTGAATACCAGCTTGCCTTCACTGTATACACAAGCTCACCTCTTCTGTAGGCTGGAAGCAATACCAGCAACATCCCACTTGAGTCTTAAAACAGCAGCAGCTCTGTTTGCTTGTGTAGTAAAAAGTACTTCTACATCCAGACCACCATTGGCAAATACTGAAACCGTATTTGCCCAGGAGTAAGAGGATTCTGTTATGAACAATTGCAGGGTATGCACTTAAGTTAACCCAAAAGGAAAAAAAGCAAAGTTCAGAGGGATTACGCGGCAACTCGTTCTCCCATCCCTCTACCCCTCCCCCACCCCGAATTTTAGGAATGTTATCTCTCAGCATCTAGTTATCCAATAAGTTGGAAGAATGCAGTAAACCCAGCAGGGGTCTTCGATTCAATCACTGCCAAATGGGTAGAAAATATTCTTACAATCGTATAGGAAGAAAGTTCGTCTACTAGAGGCCGATTAAATTGTGGGGACACTAAAATGCTTTAAAAAACAAAACCTGTGTATCTTGATAAAAGTATTTGGACTCCAGCTTATCTGTTTTCATCCCAACATTAAAAGAACTACAATGACTAGATTATCTGAAGCACATAACATCTTCTACCCTCCTCACCCCCAGGATAACTGCTTACCAAAAAACAAAAGGAAATTATGTCCTTACGCGTGGAACCAGTTGAAAGAAAGTACCCTTTTATCAGTTTAATTTTAGCACTTCAGGAGAAAGCCTTTAACTTAATCCGCAGATGGCAAATTAGACCTGAAATTGTTTCAACTTAATTCAAACAGCCTTGGATCAAAAATCCTGAGACTATGTTGAAAAAGAAAAAACAGAGCAAAAGTCTCAAAGAAGGCTTTATAGGTGCTAAGTCTTTCTGCTCTCAAGGCTGTAGAGAGAGACAAGCCCCATTCTGCTCCAGCTGGAGTCCAAGCAAGTCAGCAAACGCCACGAGGACAGGGGCTTTTTGCTACCTCCTTCCTTGTATAGAGCCCCCTCGAACAAACCCTTCCACAGACAAAAAATGGACTGCGGTGACGGGCTATGCAGGTTTTGTCTGCACTGATTTATTTAAAATAGTCAAAACTACAATAGGTTAAGTGTGATTAAGAAAGGGAACTTCTTGGCTCGCCTATAGCTCAACCGGCTAAGGCGCCAGCCACGTACACCTAAGGTGGCGGGTTCGAATCCCCAGCCCGGACCCGCCAAACAACAATGATGGCTGCAACCAAAAAATAGTCGGGCGTTGTGGTGGGCGCCTGTGGTCCCAGCTACTGCTTGAGCCCAGGAGTTGGAGGTTGCTGTGAGCTGTAATGCCATGGCACTCTACCCAGGGGGACAGCTTGAGGCTCTGTCTCAAACAAAAAAAAAAAAAAAAAGAAAAAGAAAGGGAACTTCTTGAACTCTTTTCATCTCCTTTTCTTTCCAGGGCAGTAAGGCCCAGAAAAACCAACCAAATGCAAGCATTGTTTTATTTCGAACTTACTTCCCTTAGGACCACTTAATCTAAAGCTTGCAAAGACCCATCTCAATATTTTAGAAGATGAAAGAAAGACCACCAAACCCAACCAGCTGAACACTAAACACGGCTCCCTCATTAAGGAAACAGAAAAGAAAACGCTATCATATCATCAACTGCCCTTAGTACTATTTAAAAACATCTCCTTAGATTCAGATTAAGGCTAAAATCAAGCAGGACAAGGTACCGTGGGCAAAGCTATTTCAGCCAGGTGCCTCAATTTACTCTCAAATGAGTAACGGTATATGCCCAGCACACAGCAAGCTTTCCATATTTAAAATAATCTAAAACAGAGTTTTATCACCACTGCATGAAGAACCCAAAAGCTCACGCCAAGTCAAGTGGGCCTCAAGGTCACACAGCTGAAAGTCATACACCCAGATTGGAATCCAGCTCTCCAAAACCTTATCAAAAAACCTAACTTCCCAGGTACCAATCATACTTTTCACATTTTAAAAGGAAATACTAATTCTATATTCTGCCTCCTAATGTTCAGGTGGTTCCCCAACCCCCAACCCATGAGGACGCTTGCCAAGGCCGCTTGAATGACAAAGTGTCATTTCCTTGTGCACTGGAGTGTGCTGTGCTCCACACTGTTAGGGTGTGGGACTGCATTTTACAACGCAATTTATTTTTAATGAACAAAAGGGGCTGTGCGCAAACCGCAGCCCCTCTCCCTACGGGGAACCCAGATGAGGTCTAATGCAGAAAGTTGGCTTGAAACGTTAACTACTGCCAAAAGTCCTTCCAGCCAACGTTAAGACTTTTTAGTTGGGAAACGAGCTCATAAGTTATCTGAAATTTGGGGATCTCAATCATTGATGTTTGTAATCCAGTTTGGCACAACGGGCATTTGAAACTTTGGAGAAAACGCGAATTTTCCTATATGTAGTGTTAGCCTCCCCGACCACCTGCAGATTTTTTGATCAGCTAATTGATCGCCAGATACCATTTTTCCTCCGTCAAAACCTGCATTCTCACATAGATTTGCAAAATAAGACCAGCCCCATCTTAATTTTCAAAAATATACCTATCATATCTGTTCAAGCTGATAAAACGCAAACAGGTAAAATTCAGCTATTAAAAACGGTACTGCTCGGGAAAAGAAACTTCCGTCCCAAGGCGGCAACTGGAGGCTCTGCGAGCACATACGAGGATCGAGGGATTCTTTCTAAGAATTCCAAAGACTTAGCAAAGAATAGCAGGCACGGATGGCGACAGGAGCCCATCCTTACGTTCACCCATCAACCCATCCCACCCACCAGGTGAGAGCCAGTACCTGTGAAGGGACCCGCCTCCCGGCAAAGGGTTCGGCTTCAGGATGAGCCTCCAGGGGGCGCCCGCGCGCAACCCGGCCGGACCGCCGGCTCTAACCCGAGTGATCAATAACTAACTCCCCTCCCAAATCGCGGTGGGAGCGCACAGCCAGGCCAGCGATCCTAGCCCCGCTCAGGTTAACCCCGATCTCTAACTGGCGTTAATTTCAGAAGCCCTCCCGTAACAAGCACCTCCCGCAGCAAAGGTGCCAAACCACCGAAAGCCCCGCTCCGGAGCGCCCACCCAAAAGGAAGGGGGAAGGGGAGGTCAGAGCACGACCGGGGAGGGGTCAGAGCCAGGAGCTCGCCCCTCCTCTCCGGAGGAAGCGGGCGGGCCGAGGGTTAACCCTTTTGTTCCAGGTGGGCCAGGCGACCTAGCCTCCCTCCACGCTCCCCTCACCACCAACCCCCCACACCAAGGCACAAAGAGAGTCCATCCAGGCTGCTAAGACCTCGGGTGTGCGCTGCCCTGACCGTCGGTCGCTCCCAACTCGCACGGCCGCCTCCTTGGTCAAGCTGATCCTTTGAAAATTCGCCCTGGAAAAATGTTATTTTAGGGGAAATGGGAGATTTCATTGAGCTATTAAAATTTCATTGAGCTATTTATAAATTTGGAGAAGGTATTACACGTACATTCCCTCCTCGAGAAAAAAGGAGAGGGAACGGTAGCCAAACAGTAGCTTCTCAGGAAAACTCAGGGTGTCAGAGCTGGGCTCGAAGCTTGCGGAGTTGCCGCGCACACCTCTCTGCTGCAGGGACACTGGAAAGCAGGCGCAGAGGAGGTTTAAATGCCCCTCCCCCCACGTCTACGCGAAAAACTTATCAGGCGACAATTTGGCGGGCCGGGATGAGAAGGAGATAGAAATCGACTCGTTCCCAAAACCTCTACGAATAAGTGCGGGGGGGTGGGGCGGGGAGTGTGCCCCGCCGCTCCGGGCCTGGCTGGGGTCTCGAACTCCTTTCGACCCGGGAGCCGCTCGCCGTGGAAGCATGGACCGGGTTAGCCGCGGGAGCTAGCCCAGGCCGCGACCGCCCAGCCCCAGCCCGACCTCTCCCCTTTCACCCCAGGGGCGCGAATTTGGAGATCTGGGAGCCCCAGAAAAGCCACGCAGAATACTAGGCCAGTGCTCCCCAGCGGGGCTGCAGCGCGCGCGCCACCCTGGCTCCCCAGGGGCTCGCACCCCTCTGGCTGCCCGCGGTTATTTTTAGGAAGTCGGAAATCAAAGATGGCTGGAGGTCAGGCCCCGAAAGGTTAGGGCGAAGATCGGCGGGCGGCGCAGCCCGGAGTGAAAAGGCGAAAACCAAAAAAAAAGAAACGTTTCAAAAAAGGAAATATTGTGCCCTCCTCCCCCACCTCTGTGGACCTTCCAACCCGCTCCGCAGCGCGGGTGGCCCGCACCCCGGCTCCTGAGGGTGGGGAGAGGTCGCGCCCCCTCCCCCCACTCGGCCCGGCAGGGGCGCGTGCAACAGATCGCCCTCCCGGGTCTTCAAGGGGGTGCGCCCCTCCTCCAGCCTACTAGAAAAGCCCCCAGGGGGTGGTGGAGAGGGTGGGGATCCCTGGGGTTCTTTCTTTTAAAAGCGGCGCAAGGGAGGGGGAACTTAAGTCACAAGGGGGGGACCAGTGAAGGGAGTGGAACCAATTAAGAGAGGGACTGAGGACGAGGAGAGGGAACCCTTTCAGGAGTGAGGGGGATAGAGGCGAGGGTGGGGGTCAATTTTACAATAAGGTGGGAGAGAGCTGGGGGGTTAACTTACACTAGAAAGAAAAAAAAGTGTATAATTTACGAGGGGGTGGGAGTGCAGAGAGCGAGGTTGCTGCTTCTCTTTACTGGAACTGGACCCCAAATCTCCGCTCCACAGTTTGCGCTGGACGCCGCCAGCTCCCCGGAGCTCGCGCCCTCGAGGATCCCGCGTCCGTCCGGGAAACTCCCCTCCCCGGGCAGGCGCCCCTGCCCGACTCACCCGACTCCCCCGCCGCCGGCGCCGCTGGGGCCGCATCTGCAAACTCCAGGGTCGGCTGCTGCGGCTGTGGCTCACCCTGGTCCTCCTCCGAGTTGATGTGCTGGGGTTTCGCCTGCTTGCGCCTCGACATGGTGCGAGCATCGGGGCGCCGGGAGAGCCGCGGTTATTTGCCCTCTCCGCCACAAATTCCTGGAGTTGAGAAATTTACCCCCCTTCGGCCGGAACGCGCATGTCCCAGTAATTATTATTATCAATAATGCATTGCGATTTATCATGAGCCCTGACAGCTGATTGGCCTGGGTCCAAGACCTCAGAGATCATTTAAATAAGCCCTCATTGATCAGGGAGGGGCGAGGCATTCTGGGCTTTGTAGTCCGGCCCTACGTGCGACAAAGGCGTGTTGGTCAGGGGAGCGCAGCTAATTAGCATCCGGGCTCAGATTGGCCGAGGCGTGGACGAAATCCGAGGGGGACCCATCCTCGCTCCAACTATCTGAGTCCTTGGAGAGGAAAAGAAAAAAAGGGGGGAAATATTTCTAATTAAAAACTAGGAGCGTACTTAAAAGGTTTGGGAACGGATGTATTTGGTGGTCCAAAAATTACTTTTATATGGTTAATGTCCACAGCCAGGGAGGAAAGTCATTTCACAGGGGAATATTTTGGCCCAATTTTTACATCTACAAAAACAAAAAAACAAAAGAACAAACAACCCCCCCAACCTGACATGTGACTCGTGTCCCCTCCCACATTCGTTTTGATTAAAGTGTTTAAATTGCGTTTCCAGGATACTGAAGAGTGTTACTCAGCCCCCCCCAGACCCACTTCAACTCTTGGACTGAGCTTGGAAATAACTCACCATGATTTATCTCCTTTAAATGCTGGATAACAGCCCCAGGATTCTTATACACAAGGTTTAGTTTGTTGTTACAATGGGGATCTTGCTTTTTTTTTTTTAACTTTAAAATAATTGGTTACCAAATGTAGAAAAGTCAGGATTATAAGCAAGCATAGTCAGATAATATCAAAGCAGCAAGCAATTGCATTTCCCCCCCACCCCCACAAGCTGTAAACGTCTGATAACATCATATTTTATTACTAAGACAATGCTCTTACATTTTCCCTGGATCAGCAATGGGGCATTGTCAGAATAACTGGGTGTTACTAATCATTATTGGAATATTTTGCAATGCAGGCTTTATTACCAAAAGGTGTATAGTTCAAAGTGATTTTATCATTCTGACGCAGGGATGCCTGGAATTTTCTAGAGTTGAGTGTGCATGTGTATATGATATCTACATTTATACTGTAAACCCATGCATATTTATTTCGGCTGTTTTGTACAATGTAAATGCTCAATAAATGCAGAATGAATGATGACGACTTCAGCCTTTTAAGTCTCTGATTGGTACTTTCATAACACCTCCAATGATGCCTCTTTCTTTCGCATTTACTTCATTGTAAGGGACTGTGCAACTATAAACCCTCCCTCCACATTTGTGCATTGCATTTTCTTGATTAGTTAGTTATTCATCTCCTTCCCAGCTTGTAAGCTCATCAGGAATGCAAGCAAAATGGAAAGCTGGGCTTATAAATGTGTTCAGCTGGGTGTTTGGACAACCCAAGGCAGAAAATGAATCAGCTTGAATCTTTGATACTCCAGGCCATCGGTAAACATTTCTTAAAGGAAGGCTAATCTCCAATTTTTGAGTCTCTGTTTGACCAGGTTTTGTATTGTTTTATGTATAACATCTAAACCGAATAAGATAGAATTACAGCCAACAGCTACGTTGAAAAGATAAGAATGCAGTTTAATAATACATGGAAGCATTTTAGGATTCTGATACGAGGTAAAAAGGCCAATTCACACCTGCCTGGCTGACTAATCTACTGATATTCCCAACACCTTTTCTGTGTAAGGGAAATATGGCAGGAGATGTAACTTACGAATCTGAGTGCACAGGAGGTTTATGGCTTAAAAAATATCACTGGTTTAAGGAGAGCTTCATTTATGAGATTTACTTATTTATATATTTGTTTATTTTCATGATAGTTGTAACAGATTGGCCATTTCTGCTTAAAACAAGATGAAATCGTGCCACTTGAATCTCCAAGTGATAGCAATAATAATTAATTGAGCCCCAGTACATGGCATAAACTGTACTAAATGCACACTGCCTTATTTGAATCTTCTCAGGGAGGTGGAGACTATTGTTTTCTCCCTTTTTTCTTTTTCTTTTTCTTTTAGGCAGTCTTACTCTGTCACCCTGGGTAGAGTACTATGGTTTCATCACAGCTCACAGCAATCTCAAACTTTTGGAGATCCTTTTTTTCTTTTTTCTTTCTATTTTTAGAAGAGTTGGGGTCTCATTCTTGCTCAGGTTAGTCTTGAACTCCTGAGCTCAAGCAATCCACCAGCCTGGGCCTCCCAGAGCAATAGGATTAGAGGTGTGAGCTACAGAACCTGGCTGTTTTTTCCATTTTGAAAATGAAAAAAATTGAGGCTCAAAACGTGAAATGACTTAATTAGGAAGTGGCTGAGCTGGTGATCAGTTCCTAAGCCTGACTTCAAAATTCTTCCTATCACACCCCAATACCTGTCATCCAGCAACAGCTGAATACAGATGAAATATCTAAAAAGGGAAAATGGGAGTACAGTAAACATGTGTTACACTGAAACTGCTCTGGAAAAACGGAGGTCTGTGGAAATCCCTCCAGCAGATAATGTCAAGACGTTTCTTTCAAATGGAAAACTTCCTTGAATGCCATATCAAGAAAAGAACACAGTAAATACGTGTTTTGAATCGACCTACAATTTTAGTGTTACAGCCAGAAGCCAGTAGGCGGAAAATGAAGCAAGACCCTATAGCAAAGCAGAGGATGACGAGAGGGTATAGCAGAAGGCAAGTCCCTAATCAAAAGTTATTTTTTAAGTAGCCAAAAGACCTGGGTGGGACCCAAGTTAGAAAAGAAAATGATCCAAGTAAAGGGTGATATTAAACATTTTAACGTGAAAGTCTTTTGTTAGCTCATTGGGTTTATGTGATCCAGGGATGGAAACCCTGCATCCTGAAGTGTGCCCTTTGGACTAAATCCATATTTGTTTTTGGAGACAGAGCCTCAAGCTGTCGCCTTGAGTAGAGTGCTGTGGCATCACAGCTCACAGCAACCTCCAACTCCTGGGCTCAAGCAATTCTCTTGCCTCTGCCTCCCAAGTAGCTGGGACTACAGGTGCCTGCCACAATGCCCAGTTATTTTTTTGGTTGCAGCCATCATGGTTGTTTGGCGGGCCCGGGCTGGATTCCAACCTGCCAGCTCAGGTGTCCATGGCTGGTGCCTTAGTCACTTGAACCACAGGTGCCGAGCCACTAAGTCCATATTTTAACGATCAAATCCTCTTATTAAAAGGGGTGCCACAGGCTCAGAACCCATACTTGGTGAGTAGGGTGCCAGCCACATACACCAAGGCTGGTAGGTTTGAGCCTGGCGCAGACCTGCTAAACAACAATGACAACTACAACCAAAAAATAGCCGGGCATATGGCGGGCTCCTGTGGCAGGTCCCAGCTACTTGGGGGGCTGAGGCAAGAGAATCACTTAAGCCCAAGAGTTTGAGGTTGCTGTGAGCTGTGACGCTATGGCACTCTACGGAGGGTGACATAGTGAGACTCCGTCTTAGGGGGAAAAAAAAGAAAGAAAGAAAAGAAAAAGAAAAAAGGGGTGTAGCAGAGAAAAGTGACACTTTTCTTGCCTCCTTTAGTGCTTAAAAAAGGGCAATCTTGAAATCACAGGGCCACTGGATTATATTATAATCCCATCATTTTCAATCTTTATGCCAGGTAGGAATTTTCAGGAAAGGTACTTATGGGTGGTATATTTTTCAGCAGTCTCTGAATACTAAGGTTTTACTGTTCATAAAAAGATTTGGGATACATAATTCCATGTCATTCTCACCAAAATCCCTTTTTATTCCCATTTCATTGATGGGGAAACTAAGGCCCACAGCTCCCGTCCACAGCTTGTGAGTGCTAACAAATTCATGCTGAATCACAAATCCAGCAACTTTCCAGATAAAGGGCAACTTTCCAGGCCTCAGTGGAAGGCAGATCTTCTGACTCTCTCCACAGAACTTCACCTCTGCTCTTCTCCTGCAAGGAAACTCTCCCTTCCACTGCTGACCTATTAACGTGTTTGATCGTCTAGAAGCCAATTCTTTCTATTTATAGCATAGTTCAAAATGTTTAATGATAGATTTAATTGTCTATCTGTTTATTGCTTATTTGCCATACTGGAGACCCCTAGAGGGCACACACCTTCGCTACTGTGTCCCTAGCACTGAGCCTCCAGTAATGAAACACAAGAACTCAGAATAAGTAAGTAAATAATGACTCAATCAGTGGATGGTGAATGGCTTTGGGGACTTGAATATAAAATAAAGTATTCCTGGTCAGTGGGAATGTAAAATGATACAACCACTATAGAAGTGATCCAGGTTCAGTGCCTATGACTCAGGTGGCTAAGGTGGCAGCCATGTACACCTAAAGTGGCGGGTTTGAATCCAGCCCGAGCCCACCAAACAACAATGACGGCTGGAACCAAAAAAAATAGCCGGGCGTTGCGGCAGGCGCCAGTGGTCCCAGCTACTTGGGAGGCAAAGGCAGGAGACTCGCTTGAGCCCAGGAGTTGGAGGTTGCTGTGAGCTGTGATGCCACAGTACTCTACCCAGGGGGACAGCTTGAGGCTCTGTCTCAAAAAAAAAAAAGAAATGATCCAGTAATTCTTCTGGGTATATACCTGGAAAAATTGAAAGTAGGGTCTCAAAGGGGTATTTATACATCCACGTTTGTAGCAGAATTATTCCTAAGAGCTAAAAGGTGGAAACAACCCACATACCCATGAACACATGAATGAATGGATAGATAAAATATGGTACATGCAAGCATGGAATATTGTTTAGCTTTAAAAGAGAAGGAAATTCCGACAGATGCCACAATGGGATTGAACCTTGAAGACATGATGCTAAGTGCAATAAGCCAGTCCTAGAAGGAAAAATACACACAGTGGTCAAACTCATAGGGACAGAGAGCAGAATTGGTGATTGCCAGTGGCTGGGGAGAAGGAAAAAGGGAAGTTAATATTCAATGGGTGTGGAGTTCCAGTTCTGCAAGACGAAAAGGGATCTAGATAAAGGTGTAGATTTTAGCTGCTTTTGCCACAGAAACAAAAGCCAAAACAAACCAGGGGAATTCGTATTTTGCCACAATTTCAGGGGAGGCAAATTACAAACCAGTTGATGATGATAGTTGCACAACCATATAAATTTACTAAAAATCATTGAACAGTACGCTCACAGTGGGTGAGTTTTATGATATGTGGAGCATACCTACGTGAGATTGTTTTTAAGGAGGCAATTAAATACTGTCTATCCCTACAATTGAACCGACCACAATTATGTATTTGTTTTTTCCTATGTGGGATTCCCAGCATCTCAAGGTTGAAGTCACTAAAGTGGTGAGGTTGGGTCCCATAAATCATGATCTGCCATGGCAAATGTATCACCACTTTGGTTTCTGTTTTGTTTTGTTTTGTTTTTTTGAGACAGAGTCTCACTGCCATCCTCAGTAGAGTACCCTAGTATCACAGCTCACAGCAACCTCAAACTCTTGGGCTTAAGCAATTCTCTTGCCTCAGCCTCCCAAGTAGCTGGGACTATAGGCGCCTACCACAATGCCCAGCTCGAACCCACCAGCCTTGGTGTATATGGCTGGCGCCCTTACTCACTGAGCTACAGGCACGGAGCCAAAAGTATGACCACTTTGGATCTCTATTTACTCACGCCAGGAAGCCCAGTTGGCTGACTTAGTAACCACTGCCACTTCATATGGGAAATGTCAGGTTTGGATTCAGGAAACGGAAAGAGTGGGGTTTTTTTCAACATGGACTAACCTCTCAGAGGCCACAGCAGATTTGATATCTGCCTGCCTTAAATGGAAGGCTCCGATGTCTGGAAGGCACTCCTCCAATTCTAGAGAGGTAGAAGTTAAGCTAAAATTCCCTCTGAAATCATGTTTCTCGTGCAAGAGGACTGCTTTATTACAGGGCCAAACATCCACTTTTCTGAGTATCCTGGCCCAGAGCCCTTCTACTGGGATAATTTATGGTTGCCAAGTCAGCTAACTGCGATAATCACCACTTAACTGATGAATCCCCCCCCCATTTTAATATCCCTCTGCTTGTTGTCATTTCATCAATTCCAAATTGGTATTGAACAATGTCTAGCTCCAATTAGTCTTCTGAGTTGCAGCCCATGTATTGTGTACTAAAAAAAAAAAATTAATAAAAAGGAAGTTTTTTTTTTCCCCAGCAAGTTTATGAAAGCAAGATTGAAATGATACTCCCTCCCTCCTGGATGTTCTTCAGATGCACTAGGAATTAAAAAGTTTGTGCAACTGGTGGTTTTGTCCTTGAGTCACATGAAGTTCGAGGTAGTCTATAAGCAGCGGTCGGCACAGCACACAGTAGCAGGTGGAGGCCAGGGATCGTGTTAAACACCCTATAATGGGCCGGATAACACCCCACACATACAACCAAGAATTACCTGACTCAAAACGTTAGTAGTGCCCAAGCCTACCGGTGATATGATTTCAAGGCCATGCTAGCAATCTAGCTAATACTTTAAAAAAAAAAAATTCAAATACTTTCTAAAAAACCTTTAAGTATTAAATCACAGCCAAATCCCTGTACCTTCCCCAGGGCGGAAGTCTTCTTAACCTTTCCAGCTAAATCAAACCCCAGCATTCTGACCCTTTCCCTTAGAGATTGCACAACTGCAGTCTATATTCACTCCTGTGATGATTTGAGTAATTTATCTGCTTCTCCTGCAGATTCGAGAAAGATAACATTTTGGAATTCTGTTTATTTTACTGGGCAGGATATCATAAGCCCTTTCTAATGTGTTAAAGCGAATCTTTGTGCGTGCGTTTTATCATTTTCCCCCCCTCTCTGTAGATGAAACTTTCATTTCCTTCACCAACCTCACTTACATATTTGAGACCTTTTTATTCTAGATAACACTTCGGTGAACATCCTTGCTGATACAGCTCTGGCCAAATTTTGGATTTCTTCTCTCAAGGCCTCCCACCTTGAGTCTTTCTTAAATGCATGTTGATGTTTCACAAAATTCCCAGCCCTTCACGAGCTTTTTTCAAATATCTTATTCCCTTTGTGGGCTCTTGTGCAAGAGCCGGGCCTCAGTGACATGAGTGATCAAGCTAAATGGGTCATCCCATAAACAGGCTTATCAGTACACTCACATATTGCACAACTGGGTAGGAGAAATGTATAGATTTTCAAAAACAAGTCGAAGGTTCAATTGATTGGACAATTTTTCTGCCAGAGACACTTTCCATTTCGTTTCTCCCCATTCCCACCCCCCTTTTTTCAACAGTTCTGATTCATTTACTTAAATATTTCTGTGCTGGCACCCAAAGCCTCTCTTTATGTTTATTTTTTATTTTACTTTTTTCCCTAACCATTTGACCACCAGGGAAACCAAAATCTTAAAAGTTTCCCCTGCCTTTTTTTTTGGGGGGGGGGGGGAGGTAGCAGGCACAAATCCCTCTCTGCACCCCCCCAAAAGTGCCTCTCGTGAATTCTGTCTTTAAAACAATATTATTGAGAAAGGACTTCTTTAAATGTGCTGCAAGCATTCTTTATTATAACAAAGCCTAAAGACTAAAAGCCCAGCACCCTGGAAAGTTGACTGTCATAAATATCTATCTGTCTTTACAATATAAATTATAATTAAAAATAAACTTGTCAGAGAGCTCTCCCCAACCTACAAAAGTGAGACAGTTAGAACGAGGCAATTAAGAATGTTAATTGGTGCAAAAACAAAAGCAAAAGATGGTCATTGTTAAGATAACTGGCCTATAAACACCTAAATGGATTTTGTGAAGGGGAAGAAAGGCTCATCTTTTGACCATGAAAGGGAATATAAAATGTTCGTTTCTTTGTTTTAATGTGTGGAGAGATTTTACCTTCTTTTCTCAGCTCAGACTCTCAAGTAAACAAATGACTTGGCCCTCGTCTGGTGGGGTAACAAAGGGAGACAAATGAGACGCTGAAATGGAGGCAAAGAGGGAAAAGCCAGCGGGTGGGCAAGAGCCAAAGAAAAATGCTGAAGAAAAATAAGGGAGGATGATAAATGTGGGGGGATAAAGAAAAAAACCAAAAGAGAAGGAATGGCCCCCCAGGAAACAGAATCCCTTGGGAATGAGAGTTAAACCCAGAGAATAACAAGAAAGATGGCCTCTAATTTTTTCTCACCCTGCAGGTGATCTGCAAATTAATTTCTTCTTTCTTTCTCTTTTGGAGACAGAGCCTTGTTCTGTCCCCCAGGCTAGAGTGCAGGGGTATCATCAAAGCTCACTGCAACCTCAAATTCCTGGACTCCAGCCATCCTCCTGCTTCAGGCTCCGGAGTAGCTGGGATTACAAGGATGCGTCACTACCCCTGGCTAAATTTTTCTATTTTTCTGTGGCAATGAGATGGGGGTCTTGATTTTGCTCAGGCTGGCCTCAAACTTGTGGCCTCAAGTAATCCTCCTGTCTCAGCCTCCTAGAGTGAATCACCAAGCCTGATCTGAAAATTAATTTCTAGGCTGGGTTTGGGGGCTCATGTCCATAATGCTAGCACTCTGGGAAGTTGAGGCAGGTGGATTGCTTGAGCTCAGGAGTTGGAGACCAGCCTGAACTGAGGAAGACCTCATCTCTACTAAAAATAGAAAAACTAGCCAGGTGTTATGGCACACAGTTGTAGTACCAGCTACTTGGGAGGGTGAGGCTAGAGGATTGCTCCAATCCAGGAGTTTGAGGTTGCTGTGAGCTATGCCATCACAGCACTCCACCCAAGGTAACAGAGTGAGACTCTGTCTGGAAAAAAAAAGAGAGAGAGAGAGAGCAGGGTAAACAAGCACACTAGGACAGGCCCAGATGTGGATCTTGCCTTCATAATGTCCCCCCTCACTATATAAATTCCCTCAAGGCTTTGCCCACTCTATATGCCTTGATTTCTTCCCCAGGAAATGGGGAGGCAATCTCTGCTTGAGGTATTGCTGCAAAAATCAGGAATCATTTGTATAAAGCCTCCGGCACATAATTATCGTTTTGGAAACATCTATTATCATACAAATTATTTCAGGTTCCAGCAGGAATGGTTATCTAAGGTTTGTTATGATAATAAGTAGATAAACAACACACATGAATAGTTTTGGGGGCCAGAGTTATTTTATTTACATGGTTGTTTGTTTGATCATTCATGCATTCGAAACCTATTTGGTCCACTGTGTACCAGGCCCTGAGCTCTCTCAATGCCGGGAGTTTAGAGATTAAAAAACTCACATAGGCTACAGTCCATGATGTATAAAAATGTAATGGAGAAATTGTGGGTTTGTGGGAAAATGCTGTCCCATAGGACAATGGAAGTTTATGGCCCAGGGGTAGACTGTGGTCCTATGGTGGTCTATGGTACTTTGCCTCTGCCTAGAATAGGGCTGGGGTGGGATGGGGTCACAGGATACATAATGGAGGACACACTCCCTTCCAAAACAGATGCCTCACAACAGAAGGGACCAGATCAACTAGGAGCAACTCTTATGAAGACAAAGCAAAGGAAAAGGGTTAGAGTCTAGCTTTACCATCAGTGGATGGTTTTTGGCAGGGTAATCAGGAAAGGCCTCCCTGAAAAGGAGACGTGCGAACAGAGCAGAGAGCCAAGGAGGTGAGGGAGAGAGTCATATAGATACCTGTGGGAAGAGCATTCCAGGCGGAGACGACAGCCAGTGCATAGGCCCTGAGGCAGAGACGTGCTTGGCCTGTTTGAGGATCCAGAACAAGGGGAGTGGGGCTGGAATGGAGTGAGTGAGGAGTGATGGGGCAGAGGACAGACGGTCTGCCAGATCATGGCTCTAGGTGTTTTGTGGTGTTCTCCAACTTTTTTATTGTGGTAAAAGATACCTAACATGAAATGCACTATTTTGATCATTTCTTAAGTGTACAGTTCCTTGGGATTAAGGGCATTCATGTTGTGCAACCATCGTCACCGTGCATCTCTAGAACGCTTTTCACTTTGTAAAACTGAAACTCCATACTCATTACATACCTTCTGTTCCCCTCCCCCGCCCCAGCAACCACCATTCTACTTTTTAGTTCTATGAATTTGACGACTCTAGGTCTCTCCTATAAGTGGAATAACACAGTATTTGGCCTTCTGTGACTGGCTTATTTTATTTCGCATAATGTCTTTTTTTTTTTCCTTTTTGAGACAGTCTCTCAAGCTGTTGCCCTGGGTAGGGGACCATGGCATCATAGCTCACAGCAACCTCTAATTCTTGGGCTCGAGTAATCCTCTTGCCTCAGTTTTTCTAATTCTAGTAGAGACAGAGGTCTCACTTTTGTTCAGGCTGGTCTCGAACTTGGGAGCTCAAGCAATCCACCCACCTCAGCCTCCCAGAGTGCTAGGATTATAGGCGTGAGCTATGGTGCCTGGTCAATTTAGCATCACGTCTTCACATTGTAGCATAAGTCAGAATGTCCTTCCTTTTTAAGGCTTAATAATATTCCACTCTGTAGCTAAGCCACACGCATCTGTTAAGGGACGCTTGGGTTGTACCCACCACTTAGATCCTGTGAATCACACGGCTAGGACATGGGTGTACGAGTACCTCTTGGCGACCTTGCTTAATTTTCGCATCATACGGTCATTTTATTTTTAATGTTTAGAGGACCTACCGTACTGTTTGCTACTGTGCTTGCACCAATTCCATTCTCACCAACAGTGCCCAGAGCTTCAAACTGCTCTACATCCGTGCCAACCCTTGCTATTTTCTGTTTTGTTTTTCATAGCAGCCCTAGAATGGGGATGAAGTGGTTATCCCATTGCGGTTTCGTTATATTTCCCTAATGATTAGTGATATTGAGCATCTTTTACTAGATTTTGTGATATGCAAGGTAGCCATAAAGTTCATGTGCAATTTAATATAGTGTGCCATATATATATATATATACACACATACACACACATATGTATATATAAAAGCCAAATAAAAGATTTTGCTACCTCTCCTTTTCCCGCTTATTTTATTTTATTTTTTTGAGACAGAGCCTCAAGCTGTCCCCCTGGGTAGAGTACCGTGACATTACAGCTCACAGCAACCTCCAACTCTTGGGCTCAAGCAATTCTCCTGCCTCCGTCTCCCAAGTAGCTGGGACTATAGGCGCCCGCCACAATGCCCTGCTATTTTTTGGTTGTAGCCATCATTGTTGTTTGGCGGGCCCGGGCTGGATTTGAACCTGGCAGCTTGGGTGTATGTGGCTGGTGCCTTAGTTGCTTGAGCCACAGGCGCCAAGCCTTCCTGCTTATTTTAAATGTCATTTCACAGTGGCAGTTTACCAGATAGCTATCCAAATCACTACTTGGACATTTCAAAGGTTTGAAGAATATTCAAAAAGGGTGACTAGTAGAATGTTTAATAAAGTCCTAACTGTTCTGCACAAAAATGTCTAAGAGACCAGGTGCGGTGGAATGTGCTTGGAATCCCAGTATCTCAGGAAACTGAGGCAGAAGCTCAAGGCAGAAGTGTGTTATGACTGCACCTGTGAATAGCCACTGTACTCCAGCCTGGGCAACATAATGAGACCCCCTTTCTCCAAAAAATATCTGAGATTTGGGTGGTGCCTGTGGCTCAGAAGAGTAGGGCGCCAGCCCCATATGCCAGAGGTGGCGGGTTCAAACCCAGCCCCTGCCAAAAACCACAAAAAAACCCCCAACATATCTGAGAGTTAAAATACTTAAGTAGGTTTTATCTTAATATGACTGTAAAGATAGCTTTTTTTGTTTTAGCTTTTTTTTTTTTTTGAGACAGAGCCTCAAGCTGTCCCCCCGGGTAGAGTACCATGGCATCACAGCTCACAGCAACCTCCAACTCCTGGGTTCAAGCAAGTCTCCTGCCTCAGCCTCCCAAGTAGCTGGGACTACAGGTGCCTGCCACAATGCCCAGCTATTTTTTGGTTGCAGCCATCATTGTTATTTGGTAGGCCCAGGCTGGATTCGAACCTGCCACCTTAGGTGTATGTGGCTGGTGCTTTAGCCACTTGAGCCACAGGCGCCCAGCCTTAGCTTTGTTTTTTTAAGAACTTTGCTTTTTTTGGTTAGGGATATGAAAAGCTATCAGAGGGTTTTGAGCAGATGAATGAGATTTTGGGGGGAGGAGAGGTTTAGAAGGAGCATTCTGAGTGCTGTGATCGTCTACAGCAGGTGAGGGGAAGAGCAGCAAAGATACTATTACAATTGTCCAGGACCAAGAAGGCAGAGTTTGGACCATGGTGGAGGTGGTGGGGGTGGGAGATGCATGGACCTGGGTGCACAGTGTGATCGTGTGCCTTATGGAGCCTGCAAACAGATTGGATACGGGTGTGAAGAACAGGTGCCAAGGATGACTCCTAGATTTCCAACCTGAACGTCTGGAAGGATACAGGTACCAGGTATAGAAATAGGGACGGCTCTGACAGAAGTGGATTTGGCAGAGAGGGGAGCTTCGTAACTCATTTGAAACATGCTGTGTTTGATTAGCCAATTGGACATTCAAATGGAGAGGTCAAACTTGTAGCTGGATACACCACGGGCAAGGGCCAGGAGGCTGTTGACATCAGTCCGAGGCCGTGTTTGAAGCCAAGGGACCAGTTGGGACAATCTAGGCAATGAATGTAGCTAAGGAAGAGACAAGTGCAAGGATGAGGCTGGGGGACTCCTGGGTTTAAAGGAGGGAATACAGAAATGTGACTCTGAAGGCCCAAGAGAGCCCTCAGGGAGCCAAGAGGGACAGGCTTCACAGGGAGGCAGAGACCCACTGCCCACATGTGCTGCTGCTATTTCAAGGTGGAGGGACTAGGAACTAAGGCTTGAGTTTTGCAGTATAGAGATAGCCAGGCATCAAGAGGACACCTGAGGAGCCCAAGGGGCAAGAGCTGACTGGAGACGGCTGGAGGAAAATGACCTGAGGTGATTCAGGTCAGCTCTTTTGAAGGTGTTTTCTGGTAAGTGGAGAGGGGGACTCACCCTATGGCAGGTGCTGTTTGACCACAGGAAGGATTCCAGAGAAGAGGAAATGTTGATAACACAGGAGAGAAAAGGAAGCATCACAGAGCAAACGATGAGCCTATGTCCCAATAAACCCATCATAAGTTGAAAATATCAAGTCAAGAGTGTATTTAATAATGTACTGGAAAATCACAGGCCGATTTATCTTAAACATGCTCAGATCACGCCCATTAGCCTGCAGTTGGGCAAAGTGGTCCACAAAGCCTATGTTATAATAAAGCGCTGACTATCTCATGTAATTTATTGAACGTTGTACCAAAAGTGAAAAAATAGAATGTCCGTGTGGGCTCTCCAAGTACAATTTTCACTCAGCAATGAGTATTGCTTTCCCATTGCTGTAAAATCGAAAAAGCCTAAATCGAGCCATTGCAAGATGAAGACCACCTGTCACGAGCTTAGGAAGGTAGAAAGGGATGGGGTGCCGGCCTCTGGTACGGTAACATACACTTCATCCGTGATAAGAAAGAGCGGGAGATTCGGGTGTAGGTCAAGCCGGTGGGTTGATTTAGCTTGGGAATGCGGGGAAGGTCTCTAGCGACTGTGTCTATCGCGTTTATCACATTGGTGACAGCAGAAACAGGGGTACAGAAGGGAAGAGGGTGTTCAGTGTTAGAAGAGAGAAAGGAAGGGGTGAAACACTCTTCCCGGAGAGAGGGAGAATGAATGGAGCAGGAAAATGCAGCCTGGTGACCGGGCCCACGCGGGGGGTCCCACATTTGAAGAGACACTGGTTGTGTTTTTTCTCTCTGTTTTTCAGTGGGTTGCATCCAAGTGCAGAATGGCTTAGACATCGGTTTGAAGCGGAAATGGGGTTTAGCAAGGTGGGTGCAACAGAGGAAGAAAAGAGCATGGGCATTTGGAGTGAAGGTGAGGGGTTGTAACACGGAGCTGTAGCATCCACGCCTGGTAAGAAGGGGTGAAGAACAGGGCTGAGACAGGGACTCACGCTTGTAATCCTAATGGTCTGGGAGGCCAAGGCAGGAGGCTTGCTTGAGGCTACGAGTTCAAGACCAGCATGAACAACAGTGAGACCCCGTCTCTACTAAACAGAGGAAAATGAGTGCTGGTGTGAGTGAGGTCCCAGCTACTTGAGAGGATTGCTTAAGTTCAAGAGTTTAAGGTTGCAGCGAGCTATCACGAAGCCACTGCACCGTACACTAGCCTAAGTGACACAGCAAAGCAAGGCTCTGTCTCACAAAAAAAAAAAATGGTAGAACAATGGCGGGGTCCGTGAATATGGAGGTTCAGCCAAGAAATTGTTGGACCCGGAGTCCCAAAGGGACAGAGCTAGCAGGGTATTAGGAGATAATCAAAGGAAGAGATGGTTGAAATTGAGGTGGCACTGACATTGCTGGAGAGGCAGCGTGAAGAGTGTGTGCTAAGCTGGCTGAGCTGGCGAGATCCCTCAGGGAGAGGTCAGGGAACTGAGCAGCCAGGGTGTCAAAAGGACTGCCTTTATAGATTAAAAATGTCAGGAAATGTTTCGGGTGAGCAAGGTGCCAAGTCAGGTAACAAAATCTTTGAGAGCTAAGGAGCAACATCTCAGGCGTCTGCAGAGGATTCAAGGAGGAGGGATGTGGACGGCACAGTCTGAGTCTGGGCCTCCTGAGGGCCCAATGTGGAGGAAGAAGAGATAATTGAGGCCACCAGGAGCAAAGAATTCCCCTGGCCCACTCCTGTCCGGCGGACTAGGGTGCCTGAGGGGAACAGCTAGCCTTAAGAGGGTTGGGGGAGGGGCGGTGTCCCCAGGGCAGAGGCAAGGGTCATTTAGAGCACATTCAGAGAACAGGGGGAGGATAAAGATTTTGCCATATTGGATCAGAAGACACTGGGTGTTAGGTCAGATAAGTAACTGGGCTTATGGAATTGGTTGCTTAGAGCCAGACACTCTCCTGACCACTCTGCCTGTATCTGATCATTTACTGCATGGGGCAATTACTATTATTATCAGACTCATTTTCCAGATGAGAACTTAGAAGTACAGAGAGGTAAGTGACACATCCAAGGTCTCAAAGTTGTAGGGCCAAAACTCAGCAACCTTCTCAGGACTATTCGGGGCATCAGTGAACGACAGCCAGATGCAGACTGCCATGGTTACTGCATGAACTTAGAGCTGAGACTGGACTTTACAGGTGAACATTCGCAATCTATTCAATGATAAGAAATATTTGTTCGAGTGCCAGTTAATCAAAATGTTATCTGCTCCAGAAGAATTCCATTTTTCTCATTAGTAGATATTTATTAGAAAACCTTATAATATTTTGATTTTTATCAACTGCAAATTTGTGAAAATGTGTTTTCTTGCTTGTGTATTTACAGAATATCCTCCGTTCTGCCTCTTGGCCAGCAAAATCTAAAATATTTCTACCTGGTCCTTTATAGAGAGAGTTTGTCAAAGTGTAGACAATATTCATGTCTCTCTAAATAGGAAGAATTCTCTTGTACCAGCTCTGTGGTGTTATCTAAAAGATAAGTGTGTGTGTACATAGGGTGTCCATAAAGTTTGTCTATTTTATTTTTTTTATTTTTTATTTTTTAATTTTTTTTGAGACAGAGCCTCAAGCTGAGCCCCTGGGTAGAGAGTGCCATGGCTTCACTGCTCACAGCAACCTCCAACTCCTGGGTTTAAGTGAGTCTCCTGCCTCAGCCTCCCAAGTAGCTGGGA
>CAUYTI010111676.1:0-15155 GCA_963575145.1 Galago senegalensis | reverse complement strand
TTTTTTTTTTTTTTGAGACAGAGCCTCAAGCTGTCCCCCTGGGTAGAGTGCTGTGGCATCACAGCTCACAGCAACCTCCAACTCCTGGGCTCAAGCGAGTCTCCTGCCTTAGCCTCCCAAGTAGCTGGGACCACAGGCACCCGCCACAATGCCCGGCCATTTTTTTTTTTTTTTTGGTTGCAGCCATCGCTGTTTGGAGATCCCTGGCTGGATTCGAACCCACCACCTTAGGTGTATGTGGCTGGCGCCTTAGCCACTTGAGCCACAGGCGCTGAGCCCTACTCTGGAATCTCATAGTTCTCGCTCTGTGCCTTGGTTTCCTCATCTGTAAGATGGGGGCAGTGCTTGCTGCATAGAACTGTGTGAGCAAGTGAGGTTTTGAATTGAATGCTTTTGGCATCACAGCTGTCACACATGAGATGCCCAGTAGACACTTCTTGAATTTGTTCTTAACCCTACTGCTTTTTCATAACCATTGTTGTCAAGGTTGCTGGCGATTTCTGTGGTATTGGTCAGCTCAGCCCTCCTTGCTGGTTTCTCTGCCATCAGCAGCCTCCGTGCCAGTTGACCCCTCCTTCCCGCTCACTGCTCGCTCCTTCTCGGTGTCCCTCACTTGCTCCTCTGCCCCAGTTGGTGGTGTGAGAGTGTACCAGGTCCCCAGTTTGTAGCGCTCCCAGTTGTGTACCTGCAGCCCAGACCACTCTGGCCCAGACTCCAGGGCACTGCCGTTAGCTGCCTGACTCCCCCGGTGCCTGGTGCACGTCTCAGACTGCGCTGAGCATTCGGGTCTTGCTCCACATGTGCTGTGCCAATGGCTTTCCCATTCAGGTGACAGTGTCTCCGCCCTCCTTGCGGCTCAGACCCCAGAGCCTACAGGCATCTGTGATTCCTCTCTTTCTCTCATTCCGTCGTGAAATCCTCATAACATGCCCAGAATGTGTCCCCTTCCCAGGCCCCCTCACAGGGCTGCCAGGGCTGCCATCGTCTCTCTCTCGGTTGTCACCTCACTGGTCACCCCACCCTTTTTTTAGTCACTTCTCAGCTCAGCAGTCAGAGGGAACAGGAGCCAGCTCTCACCCTCCCCCATCCAGAGCTCCCTCACAGCCCCCATCTCACTCCAGTCTAGAGTCTCAGTGATCCACAGGTGATCTGTGTCCCCTCCTCATCCCTCTGACCCCTTCCCCCTTCTTGCCCCCTCCCTCTGCTCCAGCTACCCCAGCCTCTTCACACACCTGCCACGTTCCTGCCACAGGGCCTTTGCACTGGCTGTTGCTTTGCCCAGACCCCCCTGTCCCCTTTGCCTCTGCAGGTGCCTCTTTCTCTTCTTCAAGTCATTGCTCAGATGTCAGCTTCCCAGGGAGGCCTCCCACAACCAGATCATAAAACTGCAAGCCTGCTACACCCCCATGTTCCTGACTCCCTTCCCCCGCTCTAGTTTTCATTCTTCCACAGCACATAGCACTCAGCATACATAATCGCTTGTTTATTATGTGTTTTATGTTATATGTTATGTATATGTATGTGGAATAATATATGTATCATATGTTACACGAGGTCTAACAATTAAAGTTCTTGAACTCATCCTAGAAAAGGTGCTACTTACCTCATTGCTGAATATGACTATGGTCACCTTTGAAGATTCCCCTTGGCCATCTGGGACTGTAGTGATATTCAGCAACCAAGTATGTAGCACTTTTTCTAGGACGAGATCATGAACTTAGTTGTCTAACCTCACATATTATGTGATATATACTATATGTATTGAGCTGCCTGACCAAAATCTTAACTTCTTTTTTTTTTAGACAAAGAGTCTCACTTTGTCACCCTGCATAGAATACCTTGCCATGGGGTTACAGCTCATAGCAACCTCTAACTCTTGAGCTCAAGTGATTCTCTTGTCCTAGCCCCTTGAGTAGCTGAGACTACAGGCTCCCCCCACAATGCCCGGCTATTTTTAGAAATCAGGTTTCTTACTCAGGCTGATCTTGAACCTCGTGAGCTCAGGCAGCCAGCCACCTCCACCTCCTAGAGTTCTGGGATTACAGGTGTGAGTCATCTCACCCTGCCAATATCTTAACTTTTTGAGGAAAGTAGACTTTGTTTTGCTCACAGAAATTCTTGTTATGTCTCAGGAATAGTGCCTGGTCTGTAGAGAGCCCTCAATAAGTATTTCTAAAATAAATTTACTTAGTTTCACCTAACTGTTAAGTAACTCTTTCTTCATGCCAGGTACTATTCTAAATGCTTAACACGTTTAGAATAGTACCTGGCATGAGAGATCCTCATGAAACAGGCACCATTCTGATATCCATTGAACAGATGATAAAACTGAGGCACAGAGAGGTTTAGTAGCCTCCACAAACTCATACAGCTTATAAGCAACAGAGCTGGGATTCTGGTCTGGTCCTGGCTGTCTGGTTCCAAAGTCTGTTCTCTTGACCACTCTGGCAGGCTGCCTCTCCCACTAGATGAAAGAGAGGAAGACGAATGGAAGATAGGAAGGGAAGAAGGTTAGAAAGGGGAGGAGGAGTATTGAAGGAGAGATGCTGACACCTGAAGACTTGGGAGCATAATAAGTCATTTTCTAAGGCCAGTCTTGGAGTGTAGGACCCCTCTGGCTGAGGGTTTCTAAGCACACAGAGGAAAAATAGGCTCAAGTTCTTGGAAAGGGTGTCTGTTTAGAAGGCAGCAAAGGCCTTGGCCAGAGGGTAGGAGCCAGTTGGCGAGCTGTGTCATGCCACCTTTCTTGGCACCTCAGGGCTATCAGCAGACATGGCACAGACAGCCGTTCCTGAAGGATTGGGTGGTTGGTGAAGTTCTCCTCTGATCCAGCCATCCCCTGGGGAGATGTGTGCCCAGACCAGCTTGCCCTGTGCTGGCACACAGCGTGTTTGGCCAGTGTTTGGTTCTCCTTACAATATAGGCAGGGCTTTGTCTCTCTGGTGGGCCTTGGCAGTTTTGAAGTTGCGGGAAGAGGCTTCTTTAAACACATCTGTGGAGGAGCAGAGCTGATGCAGGGGCACAGGAGGTCTGTGCTTAGTCTTAGAGCAGTTTACAAAACAGTGTTTGAGCCTAATCAGCAACAGGAAGGGCTTCCCCCTCTGCCAGCCTTGCTTGCCTTGGCATCCAAGGGAGCTGCCCTGCTCACTCACCCCTCCATCAAAGGCTTTCTTCCCACCACCACTTCCTGAGGACCCTGGGGTGCTCAGGGGAGGCAGTGGAGCAGATGGTTCTGCCTCAGGAAAGCCAGGCTCCTGGCTGTGCTGAAAAGCCACTAATTTGGTCAATATGTGGGGTGCCCTGATGAAAACATAGTATTTCCAGAAGCTGTGCCTGCATTATTTATTTCTGCCACGTCTGCTTCAGTTGCTGCAATGAAGTCTCCCATGGTGTTTTGCTCAAGTTCACATGTGTTAGGTTGTGCAGTGTAGGACTCAGGGACCTTTGGGATCTTGGTTCTTGTCCTTAGTTCCAAAAAGCTATGCACTAGGGCTATGTAGGGGAGACTAGGAATGGCTGGGAGTGTAAAAGAGGCTTCTCAGATTGTGCTACTACCCCTGCCACCAGTGTTGGTGATGGTGGTGATCACGGTGACAATGTGATGATGATGGTGGTAGTGGCGATGATGGGGTGATGGTGATAATGTGATGATGGGGGTGGAAATGATGATGGGGTTGGTGATGATGATGATGGTGGATGTGGTGGAGATGATGGTGATGGTGGTGGTTGCAGTGGAGATGATGATGGGGTGGTGGTGATGATGATGGTGGTGGTGGTGGTGGTGGAGATGATGATGGGGTGGTGATGATGATGATGGTGGTGGTGGTGGTGGTGGAGATGATGATGGGGTGGTGATGATGATGGTGGTGGTGGTGGAGATGATGGTGATGGTGGTGGTTGCAGTGGAGATGATGATGGGGTGGTGGTGATGATGGTGGTGGTGGAGATGATGATGGTGATGGTGTTGTGGTGGAGATGATGATGATGGTGGTGGTTGCAGTGGAGATGATGATGGGGGTGGTGATGATGATGATGGTGGTGGAGATGATGGAGATGGTGGTGGTGGTGGTGGAGATGATGATGGTGATGATGGTGGTGGTGGTGAGATGATGATGGTGGTGATGGTGATGTGATGATGATAGTGGTGATGGAGATGATAGCTTCTATATTATGAGCACTCACTTGCCTAGAACACATGTTAGAATATCCTAACTATTATTCCTAACATACAGATGAGCAAACTGAGGCTCAGAGAGGTTAAGCAACTTCCCCAAGTTGGTGGTGGAGCTGGATTTTATCCCAGGTGGCTAGGTTGTAGAGTCTATAGCCAACACTCTACCCTACCTACCTTGCTCTCCATGGTTAGTAAATTCTTATTAAGCCCCTACTCAATCTCCTAGAACCACACAGCAGCCAGAATGACATCTTTATGGGGTAGTGGCTATTATAATAGCTGCACCGCGGCCCTCCGATGGCTTCTGAGAATGAGGTCTCAGCTGCTCACCTGTATGCACTGGCCCATCCTTCCTCTCTCAAGAGTTTGTTGCTCTCCTGCCGCATGTTCCACCCCCACTGCCCTTCTTGCTGCTCCCCCTGCCTGGAATTCTCTGTGCCCAGATCTCTTCTTAGCCAGCCCATCTACATCCTTCAGATCTCAGCTTGATTGTGATCTCTTCAGAGAGGCCCCTCTGACCACAGACTGTACTCTCTGCCCCACTCAGCTGTCCTGTTGCTGTCCTAACAGCATCTGAAATTATTCTGTTTATCACTTGGCACATACCTACTGTCTCCTGCTCTGCTGTCAGCCCCCGACAGAGACCTGATCTGATCTGTTCAGCCTTGTTTCAACACTGGGCACATCAATATGTGGCTATGGGATGAATCAGTGAGTGAGGGGGGAAGTGAGAAAGAAAGAAAAAAATTAAATTCTGAAAAATCTTCATTGGCTTGGTCTAATGAGAGAAAACCAGACTGGTTTAGGAAAATCTGAACAGTAGGGCTGTGAGAAGTGAGGTTTATTGCTCTCAGGTGGATGAAGTGAAGAGGGTGTTGCCCGGTTGGCTTCCACAAGTGCTGTGTTTTAAATGAACAAACCGATAAGGATGATTTGTGGTGAATTTATCAGTTCTGAATGTGTTTTCAAGGTGCTAGAAAGGTGTTCTTTAATCCTTTAGATACTTCAGCAATCCCATTGACGTTGTTCCTCCACAGATAAAAATTCTGATAGTAGAAACAGTGAATTTCATCAGAGCTTTCCTGGAAATTTCAAATGAGCAAATTCCAACTTGATGATGCTCCCAACCCCCACCCAACATTCCTTTGGGGGGGGGCTGGGTGAGTGTGGTGGACAGCACACCCTGGTGCTAGGGATGAGATTAATCCTGAGGACTGGCCTTGACCCAGCATACTGCCTGTGGTTTAACATTGATAAGACCTTTGCTTTGGTGTTTTGTAAGGTCCATAAAATCTTAAAGATGGCAACACTTCTGGAAAAGCCTAGAATAGAACCTACAGCACTCCTGCTTCAAGATTTGTATTTCCTACTGGGCATGGTGCTCATCCCTATAGTCCCAGCACTTTGGGTAGCCGAGGCGGGTAAATTGCCTGAGCTCGTGGGTTCAAGACCAGCCTGAGCCAGAGCAAGACCCCATCTCTAAAAATAGCCCAACGTTGTGACAGGCACCTGTAGTCCCAGATACTTGGGAGGCTGAAGCAAGAGGATCGCTTGAGCCCAAGAGTTTGAGGTTGCTATGAGATACGATGCCACAGCACTCTACCAAGAGTGACAGAGTGAGACTCTGTCTCAAAAAAAGATTTTGTATTTCCTTTCTTAAAACCAAGCACATATGTCCACCAAAGACATATATAAGAATGTCCGTAGCAGCCTTATTCCTAGTTGCTAGAAATAGGAACAACCCAGATGTTCAGCAGCAGCAAAATGAGTAAACAAACGGTGACACATTCATACAGTGAAACACTGCACAGGAATAACATAGGAGAAATTTGCCAAAACACACGACAATATAGGGGAATCTCACAGATGTGATATTCAACAAAAGCCAATAAGAAAGACTGCGTACTACATAATGCTGTGTACGTGAGTCAGGAACAGGCAAAACTGGGCTCTGGACGTAGACAGCCATGGGGAGTGAGGCTGCCTGCCAGGGGGGACAGGGAGCTTTCCAGGGTGATGGAAATGTTCTGTATCTTGAGCTGGGTGGTGGTTACACCATGTGTGTGTGTTTATACGTATGTAAAAAGTCATTATACTTAACCATTTGTGAACTTTACTGTATGAAAGTTATTCCTCAATAAAATAGGTTTGTAGTATATCTTGTAAAACCATCTATTAAAACCTTTTAAAAAGAAAATCAATAATACCCCCCCCACACATACACACTCACACACACATACATATAACAGTGCTGGGGTTCCTGCTTTGGGCTAAGCATTTTCCTATACATCATCTCCTTTAATCCCTGGCCTTTTTGCCCAGGGGGTCAGATCTTCCAGCCCCTTCTACTCATCCCCGACCATCTCAAAAGTGGTTCTAATCCCAGGGCATCTTGCCTCCTCAGCATCCCTTTGTCAGCAGCGTCACCAGTAACAAAGCCCTGCGGGAGCTGGTGGCAGAGGCCAAGGCCGAGGTGATGGAGGAGATTGAAGATGGCCGGGACGAGGGGGAAGAGGAGGACACCATGGATGCCGCTGTGGTAAGGCCAAGAGGAGCCAGGCTGGGAGGGCGCAGGAGCCCAGCAGGCTGAGGCTGCCATGGGAGGTGCCAGGATCTCACGCTCTGGCAGGGTCCCCTGTTTCTCCCCTCTCAGCCCGTACAGGTGCCCACACTATAGGTGGCATAAGACTGCCTGTGGGCCAGCAAGAGACAGATTCTGTGAGTTCTCAGGAAAGACCAGCAACCTAATCTAGATTTCCACATGAGATCTTCCAATTTTTAAAAGTCATTAATCAATTCATTGCTTCCCAGCCATTTTTCCTGTTGTGACTCACAAAGTGACAGTGTTTTCAGCTCACTTTTGGATAAGAAGGTGAGGCTGCTTATGGTCAGAGGCAACAGGCCCTGGGCAGCTCCAGCCACCCCTGGCACCATCTGGCTGCCCCGAGTGCCAAGGAGGCCCATGTCTTGGCACATGTGGAAACTTTTGGCAGCTGAGGCAGGGAGTAGAACCTCAGTCAGGCCTGGCTCCAGGAAGAAGCAGAAAGCTGTCACTCCTGGCCTCATTGTCCACAGATAAGAGGCTGGAGCTTATCCTGAGGACAGTGGGAACCATGGAGGGTTTCAGGTGGGTAGCAGAAGTGACAGAATCATCCAAATTTCTGAGCTATCACTCTGGGTGTTGAACAAATTTCTGAGCCATCACTCTGGGTAGACTGGAGTTGCTTCCACTAGCTGTCATGTGTATGCTCAAAAAGCAGTGGCTAGCAGGACCCAAAAGAAAGCTTATACGGTGATCCCATTAATATCGAGTTTATAAACAGGCAGCATTCACCTGTGGCATTTAGAGATCATAGGACAGAACTATTTTAAGGGGAAGGAACAGATTATAAGGATGGCAGGGTGGGCCTCTGGGGCATGGCAGTATCCCTTCTTGACCTAGAAAGTGGCTACACAGGTACTCACTTTATTCATCAAGCTGGACATTTTTTTGGTTTGTTTGTTTGAGACAGAGTCTCACTATGTTGCCTTTGGTAGAGTATTATGGCATCACAGCTCCTAACAACCTCAAACTCTTAGGCTTAAGTAATTCTCTTGCCTCAGCTTCCCAAGTAGCTGGGACTACAAGTGCCCACCATAAGGCCTGGCTATTTTTTATTGTAATTGTCATTGTTTGGCAGGCCCATGCAGGGTTCTAAGCTACCAGCTCCAGTGTATGTGGCTGGTGTCCTAGCCGCTGAGCTACAGGCACTGAGCCTGGACATTTAGGTTTTTTCCTCAGAAATTGGTGTTTTACCAGCCTGACCAAAAGTGAGACTCTGTCTCTAAAAATAGCCAGGCATTGCGGTGGGCGCCTGTAGTCCCAGCTGCTTGGGAGGCTGAGGCAAGAGGATCACTTGAGCCCAACCAAGAATTACAAATTGCTGTGAGCTATGACAGTATGGCACTCTACTGAGGGTGACAAAGTAAGAATCTGTCTCAAAGAAAAGGAAATTTTTGTTCTATTTCACCATAGCAATGTTTTCAGTACTTTCCAAATAAACAAAAACAAAACTTAGTGGCTGTAAGACTGAATCTAGCCCCCAGAAAGGCTTGGCCTTTTTAAGTTGTTTTTTTTTTTTTCCTGGAGACAGTCTCAAGTTGTTGCCCTCAGTAGAATACTGTGGCATCACAGCTCACAGCAACCTCCAACTCTTGGGCTTGAATGATTCTCTTGCTTCAGCCTCCCAAGTAACTGGGTCTACAGGCACTTGCCACAATGCCCGGCTATCTTTTTTTTTTTTTTTTGGCTGGGGCCAGGTTTAAACCTGCCACCTCTGGTATATTGGGGCCATTGCCCTACTCGTTGAGCCACAGGCACTGCCCCCAGCTATTCTTCTTTTGTTGTTGCAGTTGTCATTGTTGTTTTAGCTGGCCCGGGCGGGGTTTGAACCCGAGAGCTGGGGTGTATGTGGCTGGCGCCCTACAAACTAAGCTATGGACACCGCACCTTTTAATGTTTTTTTTTTTTAAATTGAGTTAGTTCCTATCTAAAGTTGAGAGATGTCCTGTAAAAATCCAGATTTCCAACTTGTCTTGAAAAATTAGAAGGTCTGGCCATGGGGGAGGGTCCATTTTCCTACATCCTCACAATTGTCTGAAACAGGGTAGCCATCGGCCCCTACAGATGGGGCATAAGCTGTCCAGTGGGCCATAATTGCCTCTACTCCTAGGAGGAATAATAGCTATTAAATCAAGCTAAGATTAGAGATAGTCAGGAGAGTCCTAGTCTTCAAAATAAGTTGTGGTTTATTATTGGTGAAGCAATAGGGAATGGTGAAGACTATGGCTTATAGAGATGTCTGCTCGACTTTCCTGGTCCTGGCCCACTTTATCTGGTGTATGTCTGACTTTCCAACCCCACTGCATCTGACTCTTGCCTTGGACATATAAGAGCATGGTCTTGACTATTTTTTTTTCTTCCCAGCCCCTAGGGAATCACACTCAGAACTCTTTGGAGTTGGGCCCCAACCCTGACAAGCCTCTCAAGACATCATCTTCCACTCCACTGCCACCCAGCCAGCCTCAGGACAGTGTGAATGGGCCCAGCAGCCAGCCCTCTGGGAATGGATCCCTCCAAACCATCTGCCCCCCAGATGTGGCCCCTGGAAACGAGAATGGCCTCACAGGGCCTGTGCCGCTCCGCAGGTCCCGGCCCGTGTCCATGGATGCCAGAATTCAGGTAGCTGAGGAGAAGCAAGTTGCTGACCAGGGTGGGGACCTCAGTCCAGCCACCAACAAGTCCCAAAAGGCAAGCCAGAGCCGGCCCAACAGCAGTGCCCTGGAGACCTTGGGTGGTGAGAAGCTGGCCAACGGCAGTCTGGAACTCCCTGCCCAGGTGACTCCAGGCCCTTCCCAGAGGGACTCATACTGCGGCATCCTCTCCACCTCTGAGAGCATGGACTATGGCACCTCCCTGTCTGCTGACCTGTCCCTGAACAGGGAGTCAGGCTCTCTGTCCATCAAGGTAATGCCCCCTCTCCTGCTATAGGCTGGGAGCAGGAGAGTCACAGGCTGCTCTGCTCTGTGAACCCCGTTTGGGTTTGCAAGTGTTTTATGGCTGCCTTCTCTTTAAAGAGGTTCATGAGGCTCGCTCTTTCCTTAAGAAGTGTTTAGTTTGATTCATAACTTAATCTCTAAAATACCTGAGTTCAGTGTGGGATTTAGGAATATCAAACAGTTGGTTTGGGCTTAAATTTCAAGGTTTAGTTAAGGCCCTGGTAAGATTTAAATGGGAAAATTCTAGATGTAGAACTTTTGTCATTTGAGAATCAGGACAGCCCTGTGATCCAGGAAATGGGCTCAGAGCTTTCTTCTCTGGCTCAGGGGCCCTTCAGGAGGTAAATGACAGTAGCCACCCTGCTTGAGATCTCAGCGTGTGGCAAGCTCTGTGCAAAGTGCTTCAAAAAGAACAGAGACTCCTTCATCCTCCCAATTTACAGATGAGCTTAGGGAGGCCCAGAGAAGTCAGCAGCCACCCCAGACCCATGTAGGTAGGGAGTGGGGAGGTGGTCAGATCCCAGGCTCCAGGCTCTGAACTTTGCCAGTGAGTGCCACAGTCTCCTTCTCAGCCAGCCGGAAGGGCTGACTCCTTTTTCTGCCTGCTAGTAACTTCGAGGTGCTATGAAACACACCATTGGTCTATTGACTCCCCAGCCAAGTTTGATTTTGAGGGAGGTATTTTGTCTTTGTTTTTTGCTTCCAGCATTTTACTTGGCAAAAAACATATTTAGCAAACACATTTGCTAAACAATTGAGAGAGAAAGAAGGAAAAGCAGCTGGCCTGCCAGAGATCAGCCTCCAGAACAGAAAGCAAATACAAATCTAGCAGGTCATGGGCAGGTGCAGACAGCAGCTTTTCCGTATGAGCATCCTTCTCCTCAGGATGGCTGTCCTGGCCCTTCTATTCCTAAAAAGGCGTTAAGCACTTAAAGAAAAAAGAAGGGAGGGTTTTTGTTTTTTGTTGACCTGCCTAGGGTAGGGTCTCCCCACCTCTTGTGGGGGGGGGGGCTTGAGGACATTCCTGGTTGGCTGCAGTGAGTCAGGGAACACAGGCTGTTCTGACAAGAGCCTACTGGCTGCATCAGTGTCCCTGGTAGGACCAGGGGTCTGTCACTTTAGGCTTGGGTGACCTGGAGCAGTTCTTCTGGCATGGCTGTGGCCTTGGGCTCCCCTTCTTCCCCCCACTTTCAGTCCTGCCAGCCTGCCCTTCTCAATGACCAGCTGACCCACCTTGCATGGTGTCCTACATGAGGGAGCTGGACAGCATGGAGAGATGAGAGGCAGTGTGATGGTTCCTTGCTGTCCATTGTGCCTGGGCAAGGTGCCATGGGCAGAAGCCTACAGGGGATAGGAGCCCAGACACAGGGACAAGAACTGCCTGCAGGTCCCCACTTAGCAGGAGTGGGACTCAGAACAGACTCTGGCTCAGTCACTCTTCTCCTAGGGCCTGGAAGGCCTGGGGGTCCGAGTTGGAAAGGCAGGGTTGGTCTACACCAGGAGTGGCCTTTGAAATCATTTGAGAGGCCAGAGGCAGCAGGCAGAGGGCACGACCATGAGGATACTAGGGCAGGCCCCCAGGCCCTCACCTGAATCAGAGCTAAGAACTTCCAAAGGTTTCATATGTTCTAACACCACAACACCTCAGAAGTGTAGGCAGCAGACTGTGAGATTATTCACAGTAAAAAATAAAGATTATGAATACTTTCACTGTGGCTCCCGACAGGTGTGGCTGCCAGTGGAGTTCAGTCTAGGTCAGGTTTGGCTGCCAAGTGACTTATAAAAACAACCTTTGGCTTTTGGAGTTCCTTTGGGTTCTGGCATTGCGGATGGGGGATTTTATATAGTCTGCAATAATAACTGTCAGAAATAAATCCCAAGCATGGGCTGTGTGCTGTGAGTGGGCCTGGCTGTGCGTGCTCCCCATACGTCCTCTCATTGACCCTTCACAGCCACCCTGGGAGATGAGGGCTGCTGTTACCCACTGACAGTTGAGGAAGCCGAGGTTCAGACAGGGCAAGAGGCTCACAGGGCCAGTGAGTGGTAGAGTGAGGGTCAGAGCCCACTCTTTCCAACACCACATTCCTATGTGTGTGCTGGCAGTGAGATGGGCGAGGGCTAAGAGTGACAGTCTCTGAAGGGTAAGGTCAGGGAATGGCCAGGGAAAGTGCTCAGACACTATGGCTCTCCAGTTGAGAGGTTGAGGCAAGAGGGATAGTGGATGCCATGTCCACTAGTGGAGGTAGGGCTGTGGGGCCAGCAGTGCTGTGGGCCTCACCCCTTAGGGTCAGCTATAGACCTAAGGGGTAAGGCCCTCAGGGGTGAGGCCCACAGCACTGCATAGATGGATGGATAGATGAATGGATGATGGATGGTAGACCAGTTTGGGCGACCCAGATAGATGAGGCTACTGTTGTTATAGAACATAGACCTAATTGTGTAAGTGTCAGCTATAGACCCTTAATGCTGAGCTTTGCCTAATGATTTTCCCTGGCCAGGACTCAAGGCTGCACAAGAAAACCCTGAAGCGGACTCGCAGATTTGTGGTGGATGGTGTTGAGGTGAGCATCACCACCTCCAAGATCATCAGCGAGGATGAGAAGAAGGATGAGGAGATGAGATTTCTCAGGCAAGCCTGGGGAGGGCTGCCAGTGGTGGAAACAGGGTGGGAGTGCTATGGGAGGGATGGGCATTGGTTCTTTTGGTGAGAGGGCTGCCTGAAGATTGGGAATCACGGAGACAAAAATAGATTGGTTTTGCCTGAGATCCTTTACTCCCCCATCCATCCATGTGGCTAATCATCTATCCATCCACCTTTCCATCCATTTATCTAACTATCCTTCCATCTATCTACCTGTCTTGTCTACCCAACCCTTCACTGTGTCATCCACCCAATCATCTATCCATCCATCTATCTACCCACTCACTCATTCACCCAGACATCTACCCATCCATCTACCCACTCACCTTTCACCCATTCATCTAGCCAGCCATCCAATCACTCATTCATTCATCCATCTATCCATCCATTTATGTATCATAATCATACTCATCCATCTGTCTACCTACTCATCTATCCATCTATCTACCCAGTCTTCATCCATCTTCTCATCCTTCCATCCACCCATCCATCATCCATCCATCCATTCATCTATGCTTGCACCATCCATCTTCCATTTATCTATCCATCTACCATCCATCATCCATTCATCCGTCCATCCATCCATCCATCCATCCATTTGTCCGTCCTTCCGTCCATTCATTCATCTGTGCATCCATTCATCTACCATTCACCTCTCTGCTCAACCATCCATTCACCCATGTATCCACCAACCCACCAGTTTGGGGATAGGTGGTGACCCAGATAGATGAGGCTATTTTTCTTAGAAAACTTACACCTAATGGATCAACGGCAAACATAAGCTGATCCTTGATTGTGGTACACACTATAAAGATGTAACTAGTCATAACGGTGAGTACCCGAGCTGTGGGAGGCTGTTCCAAGGAAAGCCTCTGAGCTGAACCCAAGGGGTGAGAGGAGCAGCACAGAGCGAACTGCAATTGCCAAGGCCCTGAGGAGGAATCACTCAGCTTGTTAAAGGAACTAGAGCAGGAAGATGGGAAGACCCTGTCCCAGATAGCCTGGTTGTGGGGTTAGGCTGGGACAGTAGCTGGGAAGAGGCAAAAAGTGATTAGATTCTACATGCATTTTGGAGACAAAACCAGTGAGCTGGTGAAGAATTGGACAGGGGAGGAGGGTGGAGATAAGGCTGTTTTCCAGGACCATCCTTGTACTTTTCGGTTGCTGGGTCCCTCTTACAGCACTCTGTATATTTTGTGGATTTTTTTCTTTTGAGACAGAGTCTCAAGCTGTCACCCTTGGTAGAGTGCCATGGCATCACAGCTCACAGCAACCTCAAACTCTTGGGTTTAAGCGATTCTCTTGCCTCGGCCTCCCAAGTAGCTGGGACTGATTACAGGTGCCCACCACAATGGCCCGGCTATTTTTTGGATGTAGTTGTCACTGTTGTTTGACGGGCCTGGGCTGGATTCGAACACCCTGGCTCTGGTGTATGTGGCTGGTGCCTTAGCTGCTTGAGCTACAGGTGCCGAGCCCCTCTGTACATTTTGTAAATGAGGAAACAGTGTTTCTAGGCAGGTAAGTTGCTTTCCTTGGGTCTCCCAGTTGGGAAGGAGAAGAACCAAGACTCCAACCAGATCCATGGACCATGTCGCTTCCTGGGGGCTGCTGCTGGGGCTGGGGGAAGCTAAGCACTTAGGGAGGCCTTGGAGCCACAGAGCTCCCTGGGGACTAAGCCTTTGCAGGGTAAATTCATCATTGGTTCGGAGAAAACTTCTAGAACATCAAGCACATTCATATTTTTTAAAAGCATAAACATGCCAAAGCCAAGTAGAAGCAGTTTTGGATGTTTCTGCGGTACTTATTTCCCTGTAGGAAAATAAGAGGCAGACTCTTCATTAGTTAGTGGTATTTCTGTGAACACACAGAGAAATACAGACACACACGCACACAGAAATATCAGTGTAATCTGTGTAGGTTAAGGGTGCTGAGGGAGTGGTTGCTCTTGGCGGGTGACGTCACCTTCTGTTTTAATGGTCACCTGGGAGGCACCCTGGACTCTTCAAACTCCAACCTCCAGGGCTGGGTTTCCATCACCTCTCCTCTGAGCAGTTCAGGTTCCTAGGATTGACATTCCAGAGTCACCACACCCCTTCTGGAAGCAACACTCTCTCCCCCTGGCCCTGGGCTCCCACCCTCCTCAGTGTGTGCTGCCAGGGTTCACAGGTGGGACTTTGAGGAGGTAAAGAGGTGCTTGTAAAGAACCAGGCTTTTCTAGCTGGCCTGTTTTAGTCTGGGGTCTGATTGTAAGCCAGGCTAGGTGCCACACTGCCAGTGGGAAGCCTCTGCTCATTCCTGGCATTTCCAGAGAATTGAGTCACATTTGGACTTTTGAGCCACATGGCTGTGGGTTCATGACTCCCCACAGCTGAGTCTTCTTGGTCAGAGCTCCTCCTGTTCTTTTTTACACTTGTGCTGTTCCTTGCTTCTTCGTTCTTTTTTTTTTTTTTTTGAAGACAGAGACTCAAGCTGTCACCCTGGATAGAGTGCCATGGTGTCATAACTCATAGCAACCTCCAGCTTAGGCTCAAGTGATCTTGCCTCAGTTTTTCTATTTTTTTTTTTTTAATTATTGCTGGGGATTCATTGAAGGTACGAGAAACCAGGTTTCTCTGATTTCTCTGCATTCTCAACAAATGCACTGATTACATTTGTTTTTTTTTTATTTATTAATAGTTTATTTATCACTCATATTCATAGCTCAGGAACACAGGTCAGTGACAGATGTCTATGTAAATCAGCCCAAAGAAATTCTTTGTATTTCAAAATTATTTGACGCTCTGAAAGACACCAGCCTTCCTC
>CAUYTI010111675.1:0-11848 GCA_963575145.1 Galago senegalensis | reverse complement strand
TGGTAACTATGTACATTAATGCACTTCTGGGGTACAGTGTGGGGTTTTCACATGCAATCTGAAATACTTCCGTCAAACTGGTCAACACAGCCTTCATGTGTCATTTTCTCAGTTATTGCTTCAAAACGTTCACATTCTACTTTTAGAAAGATTCACCTGTATCCCTATAAGATAAACCTCAGAAGTGATCCCTCCAAACCCCCTCCCTCTACCCATTCCCCCCTCCCTTCTTATTTTTTATTTTTTAAATTTTTTTGCTTTGTCACCCAGGCTGGAGTACAGTGGTATGGTTGTAGCTCACTGCGACTTCTAATTGATGACTTCAAGGGATCTTCCTACCTCAGCCCCCAGTAGCTGGGACTACTAGCACCACACCCAGCTAATTTTGAAAATTTTTTTAGAGGGCGGTGCCTGTGGCTCAAAGGAGTAGGCCACAGGCCCCATATACTGGAGGTGGTAGGTTCAAACCCAGCCTCAGCCAAAATTGTAAAAAAAAAAAAAAGTTTTTTTAGAGACATTATCCCGTTTGTTCTAGGCTGGGTTTGAACACCTTGCCGCCAGGGGTCCTCCTGCCTCAGCCTCCCAAAGTGCTAGGATGACAGGTGTATCACTGTATCCAGTCCTATTTTTGAAAATTTTAAATGGCTATAATTTTGCTTAAAATATGTCTTAAGAGGTTTTGGTGTTGAATAAATAATTCCATTTAGTTTAGCCAGCACTACATTCAGGTGAAGACTTTAGTCACAGGAGTCCTCAAACTATGGCCCGGGGGCACACGCGCCTGCCTAGGACATTTATCTGGGCCGCTGGGTGTTATTGCCGCGCTGCCTGTCCTGCTTAGCAGCTGACTTATCCTGGGGCCTGCAGTCTGGCCCTTCAACAGTCTGAGGGACAGTGAACTGGTCCCCTGTTTAGAAAGTTTGAGGACCCCTGACTTAAGAGAATCTTAAGTGATTTCAGTGGGAAGTGAGCTGAAGGATTATTTTTTATATGAGGAGTGTTATGATTACAGCTAGACTGATGATTGCACTATCCTGCCCCAAAACTTCAGTGACTCCATCTTTCCTATGAAATTAAATGAAGATTCTTCACACCAACATTCAAGTCCTTCCTTCATATGATTCCAGCTTGTTTTTCTATCCTTGTTTTATATCCCCAAACTCTAAAAGTATATGTTTGCTTTCACCCAAATATATATTTTGTTTTCCCTCCTCAAGATCTTTGCTCTTGCATTTTCATCTCATTGAAATGCCACCCTATGTATCTATTGAAAAGCTATTCATCTTTGTCGGTTCAATAGCTATTGAATTCATGGAACCTATATAGGCATTCACTTATTTCTACACTCACATCATCCACGCTGCTTCTCCACTTTGTAACTTTTACAGGCCTTATTTTGTTCTCTCTTATGTTATGTTTTTGTGTGTGTGTGTTTGTGTTTTTCTAATAGATTTTAAGTTTCATGATTATAGGAAATGTGTCTTACCCATTTTCAAATTTCTTACATCACAAGTGTTTGGTACATATTTATGAAATTCAAATTGAATGGAGGAAGGAAAGAGCTGACTCTAGAAGCAGATATTACCATGTGTTTTTTTCTGAATGGAAATAAAATCAGTGCCATGTTTATGACAATTTATTGGCACATTTAGTCCACTAATGTGAATTGTTAGAAAACAATTTGATATAGCACTTATGCTAACAATTATAAAGCAAAAAGTGAAAAATTACTTGTCATCTCATAACCTAGAAATGACTCCTATAAACATTTTGGTAAATACCCTTCCAGATTTCTTTTCTAAGCACATATAAATACACATTATATATTGTTTCTCTTTTCAGAAAATGTAGCCTACTGTTTTATAGCCTATTTTCAGTTAACTATAAGTTGTGGATGTCTTTCCATGTAAATAAGAATCCACATTATGATTTAGTGATTTCTGAGTATTCTTGATGGTAGAATTTATTTAACAAATTTATTTACTAAAACTCTTGTTGTAGTTTTGCTATTTTAAACACTATTGTGATGAAATCCACCTGTCTCATTAATTCCTAGAATAAATTATTAGAAGTAGAATGACTGGGTCAAAGGGAGTGTCCTTGTAAATATTTTTGTATTTATTACTCAGTTGTCCTCCAGGAAGTTTGTATATAATTGTACTCCTACCAGTCATACATGAGAGTACTAAATTAATTTCCTCATACTTTGCCAACTCTGGATATTATTCCTTGAATTTTTTAAGGTATAACATTTTTTAAGATGTCACTTCAGGAATTGCATTTATGCATGGATTGTACCATTTTTGGAATCCATAGTGCTATAGGCTTATTTTTATCAAAGGTTAAAAATGAGAGGTAAATATTTTCCTATCTTGTTGCTTATTGGAGTAGAAATGTAGGTATTAGGTAGCTTTTGTCTAAATAATTATTTGTAATAACCTAATTTGTATTTCAATAATTAAAAGGGACTTGGCATATACTCTATCATAAAAGTAAAGTTTTTTCTTGAAAGATTAATAGTACTTAAATTAATCTAAATAAAATCTATCTTGCTGAACATTTAACTACGTTTTAGCTGATGTACTAGGTGCTTTTACTGGCTTATCACAAACTATATAGTAGATAGAGCAGTCTTTTTATTCCCTTTCTTTTTCTTTTTTTTTTTTTTTTGAGACAGAGTCTTGACAGAGCAGTCTTTATTTTATAGATGAAAAAACCAAGGCTCAGAAAAATGAAGAATGAACCTATAATGACAGTGATAGCTAAGTAATACAGCTGCAATTTGAACACTCTTTTACTTGGTACTGAATTGATTGTGAAGAGAGATTTAAATAAACAGAAATTGCAATTATTCTATTGGTATTAAGCTTTTTCTTTTTTCCTAGAATTGAGAATACTGTTTAAAATTTCATAATGGGTTAGTGCTATTAAAGATTCTCCATTGAATATTTTGCACAACAACGTTCTCTAAAAAATGATACCCTATGAAATTAAAAGCCCTCTTTATAATTCTTCAACTCTCTCTCAAGAGCCAACTGTTAAGAAGTATAAGCTAGGCTGGGCATGGTGGCTCCTGCCTGCAATCCTAGCACTTTTGGAGGCCTGGGTGGGAGGTTTGCTTGAGGCTGGGCATTTGAGACTAGCCTGAGCAAGAGCGAGAGACCTTGTCTGTACAAAAATTGGAAAAATGAGCCAGGCATGGTAATACGCACCTGTGGTCAGCCATGGGGGAGGCTGAGGCAGGAGGATCACTTGAACCCAGGAGTTTGAGCTTGCTGTGAGCTATGGTGACACCACTATAATCTACCCGAGTAACAGAGAAAGACCCTTTACTTAAAAAACAAACAAAAAAACATATGGACTATTGTGTGACAAAGCCTTTAATGTATTCAGGGTACTCTGAGCCATATACTGCCTTGCATGCATGCCTACATCTACAGCTCTCATATTTTGTTTACTTCCTTTATCATGGTATTGGGAATTTTTTTTAAAAGTTGGTCACTTACTCTCACAGAGCTTATTGTATAAAGCAAAAAGCAGAAGACAAATCCCTGAAGAAGAAGATATAGTTCAATGTGGCTAGTTGGTATTCATTAAAAGAAGAGTCTCATAGTGAATAATGAGGCAAAACTTCATCGTACTGTACATAAAGACACCTGTAAAAGACACTTCATCGTACTGTATGTAAAGACACCTCTAAAAGACACTTGATCGTATTGTATGTAAAGACACCTCTAAAAGACACTTCAAATGTTCCTTCCTCTAAGAAGGAACTCCAAAGTGAAATGAAGATACATGAATGGGTGTAGACAAGATAGAAAAAATGAGCTTTAGGGTAATTTGGAAGCCTTTGCAGAGAAAGTGATATTTTTAGATGACTTTGACAGGCCAGTCAGTATTTTTTTATAGACAGAGGAAATTTTAGGCAAAAGAAGTGGCATTTTCAAAAGAATGGGTGTTTTGAAGGACTGTGGTACGTGTGGGAAGTAAAAAGTAGTTTGGTTGTACTAGAGCTCAGTGGGTTTCTGTGTGTGGTGACAGTGGGAGAAAAGCCAGGAAGGAAGGTTGGTGTAGTTTGCAAGGTCATTGTATCAGGTGGAGGTGTTTAGACTATCTTGATGTCACCAGCAATCATTATTATTTTTTTGAGCAGTTAAAGCAAGAGAATAGTTGTGTTCTGGGAAAATAAATGTTGGTAGTATGAAAGGTTAGAGGGAAGAAATCCTAGAGAAAGCAAGACCTATAAATAGAATATTGTAATAGTTGAGGCAGAAGATAATGGGAATCTAAGGAAAGGCAATGACAATGAATATGAATGGGAAGAGTCAGATCTGAGGGACAATTTTAGGAGTATAGTGGAATAGAGTGGAAATAGCATGGAGACATTCTAGAGATTAATGCTCTTAAGAACCAGCTTGAGCCATTTATTCTATAGTCCTAGGCATATTATTACTCTGAGTTCTCAGCCATCTCTAAAAGATAATAATCCCTGCTTTTAATGCAGGCGCCCTCAAACTACAGCCCGCGGGCCACATGCCGCCGGCCTAGGAAATTTATCCGCCCCCCGGCTGTTTTTGCCGCTGCTGCCTGTCCTTCTTAGCAGCCAACTTGTCCCGGGGCCATGCAGTCTGGCAGTGAACTGGCCCCCTGTTTAAAAAGTTTGAGGACCCCTGTAAAGGGACTGATATAAACAGTAAATATTTAGAAGTCTTGAGGTCCCCCAAACCTTTATATAAATGTTATTATGAATTAGAAGAAAGGGAAAGAAAAGAATTATAGATGGCATTGGAGTTTCTAGATGGATTGATGGTAAGGCTTAGAGAGGAGAAATAGTTTGATTTTGAATATATTGAATTTGAACTATATTTGAGATTGAGATCTCCAAGAGGCATTTGGAAACAGATTACAATTCAGAGAGAAGTGACTCAAGAAAGAGAGATTTGAAATTACAGCTTGAGTGGATTCTGTTGGAACCCCAAATGGACAGTCTTGTCTCCCTTGTCTCCCTGCCAGTGCCCTGCGCGTCTCTCAGATTCAGAGAATGAAGAACCTTCTCGAGGCCAGATGACCCAGACACATCGCTCAGCATTTGTTTCCAAGAACAACTCCTACTCTTTAGCTTTCCTGGCAGGGTAAGAAACTTGACAATTGAATTCCGTCAGGGTTCTTTAATTTTGGAATATGAGCAAAAGGGATTGGGGGAGTAAAGGTATTTATTGTAGCTACCTTGGGGGAGATAGAGGAGGAAAAAAGAAGTGGGAACTAGTTTTCAAAATATAAGTTAGGGAGAAAAGGGCTCACCTCAACTTTTAAAGAAAAGTAAGGTTTATTCATTTCTGGCATTCTCAGGGGAGGATTTTGCTAACTGCTCTGCTGCAAAGTGTGAACCTTTTATCCTGGAAGGAAACGACAAAGTCTTCTTCAGTCTAACAATATCCATGGACTCTCCCTCTGGACTTTAAAACTCTTAGTAGGGCGTGAGGCCAGAGTTGATTTTCTTCTCAGTGCCTAGCCTTAGACCAAAATATATCTTCATAGGTTTCAAGAGGGCAAAGTGAAAAGTGTTAAAGACCCTTGACAGCCTTGACTTTCCAGGCCCTGGGGAGGAAAGGAGAGAGGAATTGGATGGATGCTGGGAGCTAGAAGAATAATGAAGGGCTAGATGGGAGGAAAGAAGGATGCAATAAATGGAAAGGAGGAAGGAAGGAATCATTCAACAGACATTTTGTGAATAGCTACTATATGCCATGTTCTGTTTTAATATAGAGATGCAAAGATCTGTCTTTACCTCAGTTCATTGTCTTTTGTTAAAAGCTGGCATTCCTTGCATTTATCCCTGGGGTTTAGCTCTTCCCACCAAGAGAGATGTGGTAGATCTCTCTTTTTTGTCACCCTTGTGAATACATGCTTAGATCCTTACTTAGACCCTTAAGGCTTTTATTGCTAGTGACTTATAAATATGACAAAAAGAAGCCACCAAAGTTTAAAAATTTTTACAAAGTGCTTACTATTGTAATTTGTGATATAATTTCTGCTTGGAATCCTTTATTTTCTTTTGGAGTAGTCTGATTTTCCTGTTATTTCTGAGAGTAAAAATCACTAAATCTCCCATTCCCTTAAATACCTTCCCTTCTGTAGGTAATGGCAGCTCCTTCTCCAGGAAGGCCCCTCCCAGATTATTTATTCACTCATTTGACATTTGTTGAATGGCCACTGTATCATAGCCACTTAGGCTTGATTGATGTATCAGGACCCAGTAAGTAAGCCAGTATCCTTTCCATTTATGATGAAGATGGGACTCTTGCATTATGTATATGAACTTGAACTATAGATGCCTTTTAAAGTTAAAACATTCAAGATGGCTTCCAGGTTTGGTGGTGTATGCTTGTAGTCCCAGCTACTTGGGAGGCTGAGGTAGGAGGATTGTTCAAGCCCAAGAGTTCGAGAATAGCCTGGACAATATAGCAAGACCCTATGCCTTCAACAAAATCAAGATTGTTTGACTAAGAATTGTTGGCTCCATATTTGTGCATGAATTTTCCCCCATTCATAGCAAATATATCTTAATGATTATTTATAAGAGGAATCTACTGAAAAGAGTAAAAAGTCAAATTATTTATTCCAATCAAGTCACAATAAATATTTTCTGAAGCTATTATGTTGCTTTATGAAATCTGTAGTTAATTTATTAATATCTCATAATTTAAAATAACTTAGAAAAAAAGAAATTTATATTAAAATCTAAATATGGCACCAAGGGAAAATTGTTCCAATTAATTGTAATAGATACTGAGTGGGTGAGTTAGTTATCACCAATTCTGGTCTTTACCCTTATACCCTGTAATTCATTCTTTTAAAGAGGGGGAGGAGTAGGTTAATACGTCATTAATTAGAAATGCTTTGCAAAGAAATTAGAAAATTATTTTCTAATAGGCAGAAGTGTGCTTTTGATTTAAGTGGCTTTTGGACATCTGTTACATATCTTCTTTTCCAGTTCCTAGCCCGTATATATACCTTACCCTATATCATTGAGCCATGTTGAGACTAATTAATAGGAAATTTTTCATTTAAGATTTAACTTTAAGAATAACTTGCAATCAATATGATACATTTTGGGATTTCAGGGCTCATTTTCTTCCAAACATTCAATGTTGTGTGTGGAGTTCAATTATTAGTATAGTTATTAAAACAATAAATTGAATTTGGTTGGTAGGGATTTTTCTTTTTTAGGAAATGGTATGTTGATGTTGTGGAATCAGGTTGAAAAATCAATTACGGTAATACAGTGGATTGCATTTCTTATTTAGAATATGCCTTTTCTTAGATAAATATTAAGTTTCAGTTCCAAATTACATGTAGGAAAACAACATAGAATTGTTTGTGCTGACCATGAGATGTAGAATATATCCATATTTAAAAGAAGTAGCATAGTGGTGGTTGTACAACAACATGACTGTTCACCTAAAAATGGTTAAATTGGTAAATTTTATGTTTATTTTACCATAAAAAAATGAGCACTGTTTATAGTTTTGGGACAGTTCACATACACTTTTTGTGTCTGTTAAGCAGCACAAAAGAATAGATTTTCTCTCTAAGTCTTTTCCTGAAAAGAGTACATATGTAAGACCTTTTAAAGACTTTACACCCTTATTTGAATCAAATAAATCTGCCATTTGTTTTTTTTATCTACTTTATGAACTTTTCTTTCTTAAGCACAAAAGCATATAGATAAAGGTAAATAGGCCTGACTAATGGGATGATTATTTTGGAAGGAATGCATCAGTAGATTTTGGCTGTGTGTCTTACTAGCAGGTCAGTGTATTTCCATTTGAAAAATTCAAAGTGAGGAGCAAGATGGTGGACCAGAAGGATCACTAGGCTCCAGGCCTGTAGCTCAAGTGGCTAAGGTGCCAGCCACATATACCTAAGGTGGTTTGAATCCAGCCTGGGCCTGCCAAACACCAATGACGACTGCAACCAAAAAATAGCCGGGCATTGTGGCGGGCGCCTGTGGTCCCAGCTACTTGGGAGGCTGAGGCAGGAGACTCACTTGAGCCCAGGGGTTAGAGGTTGCTGTGAGCTGTGATGCCACGGCACTTTACCCAGGGGAATAGCTTGAGCTCTGTCTAAAAAAAAAAAAAAAAAAAAAAAGAAGAAGGATCACTAAGCTGAGCTCTCCTAGAACAACTGGAGAAAAAGAGAGAACCCAGCCATACATGATGTGGGGACCTAACCCAGAGTTGTAGCTCAGGGAGCACAGTGAGGAGATGGTGAGCTGGATATAGCCTATGATCTGGAGAGATGGCTTAAGCAAGTAATTGCCATGAGCTGGAATTGGCTGGCTCTCCATGGAGGTCCAGGATGGGAGGAAGCCTTTCTGGAGTTTTCAGTTGTTGGGGGAAGTTGTACATTGAGTGGAAAGCTTGGAAGAGTGGATGGACTTGAACAATATACAGCAACCAGATTTGAATGCCGTTGGAGTGGATTTGCCATAGATTTGGGAGCTGGCAAGGTAGTCATACTAAGAAAGTCTTAGCAGCTAGGGGGCTGCCATTGTGGGAAGGTTGTGAGAAGGTCTTAGCTGGGGCCTAAAGCATGGCCATCTTAATTCCACCTGCCAGGATCAGAACTCCATTCTTGGGACAGGCTGAGGGTCTCCTGTACCCCATGAGAACTGGAGTCAGGGGCCACTGTGAGACCTGCCCCTGAATGATCCTTGTGAGTTTTAAGATTCCCAACCCAATGGGATCTGAGTCCAGAGGAAATAATCAAGCAATCACCGAAGGCAATTAAATTAGAAATAAGGACCATAGAGGTTGCTGGCTGTGCTGTCTGTCTCCTAGCACTACAGGACAGCACCTGTGACTCAGTGGGTAGGGCGCCAGCCCCATATACCGAGGGTGGCAGGTTCAAACCCATCCCTGGCTAAACTACAACAACAACAAAAATAGCCAGGCATTATGGTGGGTGCCTGTAGTCTGAGCTACTCTGCAGGCTGAGGCAAGAGAATTGCCTAAGCCCAGGAGTTGGAGGTTGCTGTGAGTTATGACAGCACAGCACTCTACTGAGGGATATAAAGTGAGACTCCTGTCTCTTAAAAAAAAAAAAAGAAAGAAAGAAAGAAAGAAACCACAGTGCCACCTGGTGTCTTGGTGATATATTACAACACGTTATCATCAAGAGCAAGGACTTGTTTTTTTGGCCACAAGGATGACTTTGGCTTTGCTCAGGCTGAGGCCACGTCAAGACCTAATCTCTGAGAAAAGTAATTTGAAGCAAAGGAGGCATTGAGAAGAAAAAAGGAGAAGAAGGTGAACAAGAAGAAAGAACACATGAAGAGGAACCAACAGATAAACTTGGGCAACATGAAAAACCAAAACAGAGCAACTCCTCCAAGGGACCATAGGCAGCTATTGCAGAAGATTCCACCTATAAAGAATTAATGGATTTGCTAGAAAGAGAATTTAAAATATGGATGATAGAGACAATAAAATGAATGGATGAGAAAATGGAAAGACAGAACCAAAAGTTGGATGAGAATGTAGGATATAGAAAGGATATGGCAGAGTTAAGGAAATGAAGGAGACAATCAGGGAATGTAAAGATGCAGTAGAAAGTATCAAAAATAGGTTAAATCATAGAGAAGAAAGAACCTCAGAGCTAGACTAAAAAGTTTTTGAGTTAATCCAGGTAGTTAAAGAGGCAGAAAAGAAGAGAGAGAAAGCAGGACAGGCATGTAGAAAACTATGAGACTCCATGAAGTGTTAAAACATATGAATAATAGGGATTCCTGAAGGAGAAGAAGATTGTCCCAAAGAAATAGAAGCCCTACTGGAGACTGTCATAAATTAAAACTTCCAAGTTTTACTAAAGACCCTGACACAGTCCTTTCAGATGGATATCAAATCCCAGGTCATCTCAACTCAGACAGTCCCTCTCCAAGACACATAGTAATGAACCTGTCCAAAGTTAAGATGAAAGAAAAAATTCTGCAAGCAGCCAGGAGTAAGCACCAACTGACCTACAGAGGCAGAGTCATTAGGATGACAGCACACTTTTTAACTGAAACTTTCTAAGCCAGAAGAGAATGGTCATCTATCTTCAACAATCTTAACAAAACAATTTCAGCCCAGAATTCTGTAACTTAACTAAACTAAGCTTCAAAATTAATGGAGAAATCAAATCTTTTGCAGATACACAAGCACTGAGGAAATTCGCCATAAGACCAGCTCTACAGGAAATACTTAGACCTATTCTCAACACTGACCATCCCAGTGGACCACCAGCAGAGTAAACACCCAGAAGCTAAAGGTCAAAACTTAGCTTCCACAGTGGCACAAAGGATAAAACTACACAATGGACTTTCACAAAATAAAATGAATAGAACTCCACCACACATATCATTTCTCTCAATAAGTGTCAATGGACTGAATTCACCACTGAAGAGGTATAGGCTGGCTGATTGGATAAAAAAGCAAAAACCATCCATATGTTGTCTCCAGGAGACACACCTAGCCTTGAAGGACAAGTTAAGACTCAGGGTTAAGGGATGGAAAACTGTATTTCAAGCAAATGGAAATCAGAAGAAAGGAGGGGTTGCAATCTTATTTTTAGATACAAGCTGATTAAAAGCAACTAAAGTTAAGAAAGACAAAGATGAACACACTTTATACTGGTCAAAGGAACAATACAACAAGAAGCCATTTCAATTGTAAATATTTATGCACCCAACTTCACTGCTCCCAGACTGATGAAACAGATTTTGATGGGTCTGAGCTATATGATATCCTGTAACATCATAATAGCTGGAGACTTTAACACCCCTCTGACAGAACTGGACAGATCCTCTAAATAGAAACTAAACAAAGATACAAAGAACTTAAATGTGACCCTAGAACAAATGGGATTAATAGACACATACAAAACATACTATCCCAAAGCTAAAGAATATTCATTTTTCTTATCCGCCCATGGTACATACTCCAAAAATCGACCACATCCTAGGCTACAAATCAAACCTCAGCAAAATAAAAGAATAGAAATTATGCCACGTATCTTCTCAGACCACAAGGCAATAAAGGTGGAACTAAACTCCAACATCCCCACATGAAGACTTGGAAATTAAACAACCTTATGCTGAATGATAGTTGAATTCAAGAAGAGATAAAAGATCTCTTAAAGATCTTTTAAGAGGGAAATTTATCTCATTAGCTGCCTACACTTGAAAAACAGAAAGAGAGCACATCAACAAACTTATGAATCATCTTATGGAATTGGAAGAACAGTCTAATTCCAAACCCAGCAGAAGAAAAGAAATAACCAAAATTAAATCAGAGATTAATGAAATTGAAAACAATCATTCAGAATATTAGTGAAATGAAAAATTGGCTTTTTGAAAAAATAAAATCAATAAATCTTTGGCCAGAGTAACTAGAAACAGAAAAGTAAAATCTCTAATGCCCTCAATCAGAAACGATAAAGGAGAAATAACAACAGATGCTAGAGATGCAAGAGATCATCTCTGAGTACTACAAGAAACTATGCCCAACAATTTGACAATGTGGAGGAAATGGATCAATACCTGGAATCGTACCCTCTCCCTAGACTTAACCAAGAAGAAGTAGATCTCTTGAACAGACCAATTTCAAGAACTGAGATTGAGGAAACATAAAAAAAAAAAATTCCCAACAAATAAAAAGCCCTGGTCCAGATGGCTTTACACCAGAATTCTATCAAACCTTCAAAGAGCTTATAACTGTACTGCAGAAATTATTCCAGAAAATTGAAAAGGAAGGAATGTTCACCAATACATTAAAAAGAATCATACATCATCATCAAGTAGGTTTCA
>CAUYTI010111672.1:0-30116 GCA_963575145.1 Galago senegalensis | reverse complement strand
GTTAAAAAGCAGTGGAGACAATGGACAACCTTGCCTGTTCCTGATCTGGGTGGAAATGATTTCAATTTAACTCAATTCAATACAATATTGGCTGTGGGTTTGCTGTAGATGGCCTCTATCAGTTTAAGAAATGTCCCTTCTATACCAATTTTCTTAAGTGTTCCGATCATGAAGGGATGCTGGATATTATCAAAAGATTTTTCTGCATCATTTGAGAAAATCATATGGTCTTTGCTTTTAATTTTTTAGGTAATGAATTGTATTTATAGATTTATGTATATTGACCCAGCCTTGAGATCCTGGGATAAAACCCACTTAGTCATGGTATATAATTTGTTTGATGTGTTGCTGGATTCTGTTTGTTAGGATCTTGTTGGATATTTTTGCATCAATATTCATTAGTGATATTGGTCTATAATTTTCTTTTCTTGTTGGGTCTTTTCCTAGTTTGGGGATCAAGGTGATGTTTGCTTCATAGAATGTGTTGGGTAGTATTCCTTCTTTTTCTATATTTTGGAAAAGGTTAAGTAATATAGGTACTAGTTTTTCTTTAAAGGTTTGGTAGAATTCTGACGTGAAGCCATCTGGTCCCAGGGTTTTCTTTTTAGGGAGATTTTGTATAGTTGTTGCTATTTCAGAACTTGATATAGGCCTGTTCAACATTTCCACTTCCTTCTGGCTAAGTCTTAGGGGGTGGTGTGCTTCCAAGCATTGGTCAATTTCCTTCAGATTTTCATACTTCTGAGAATAAAGTTTCTTTTCTTTTCTTTCTTTCTTTCTTTTTTTAATTTTTGAGACAGCGTCTCAAGCTATCCCCCTGGATAGAGTGCTGTGGCATCACAGCTCACAGCAACCTCCAACTCCTGGGCTCAAGCGAGTCTCCTGCCTCTGCCTCCCAAGTAGCTGGGACCATAGGCGCCCACCACAATGCCTGGCTATTTTTTGGTTGCAGCCATCATTGTTGCTTGGTGGGCCTGGGCTGGATTCGAACCTGCCACCTTAGGTGTATGTGGCTGGCGCCTTAGCTACTTGAGCCACAGGCGCCAAGCCAGAATAAATTTTCTTATAATATTCATTAAGGATTTTTTTAATTTCTAAGGAATCTGTTGTTATTTCATCTTGAGCAGTTCTGATTGGTGAAATTAGCGGTTTTACTCTTTTTTTCCTGGTTAGGTTGGCCAAAGGTTTATCTATTTTATTGACCTTTTCAAAAAACCAACTTTTTGATTTATTGATCTGTTGTATAATCCTTTTGTTTTCAATTTCATTTAATTCTGCTCTAATTTTGGTTATTTCTTTTCTTCTGCTAGATTTGGGATTGGAATGTTCTTCCTTTTCCAGTTGTTTGAGATGTCTCATTAAGTTGTTAACTTCCTCTCTTTCTGTTCTCTTGAGGAAGGCTTGCAGTGCTATAAATTTCCCTGTTAGGACTGCCTTAGCAGTATCCCAGAGGTTCTGATAATTCATGTCTTCATTACTATTTGGTTCCAAATATTTGGTAATTTAGTTTCCATGTTTTTGTATGAGTCTGCAAATTCCTGTTGTTACTGAGTTCAACTGTCATTCCATGATGGTCTGAGAAGATTCAAGGAATAATTTCCATTCTTTTAAATTTGCTGAGGTTAGACTTGTGACCTAAGATGTGTTTGATTTTGGAGTATGTTCCGTGGTCTGATGAGAAAAATGTGTATTCAATTTTGTTAGGATGAAATGTTCTGTAGATGTCTGTTAAATCCAAATGCTGAAAGGTCAAGTTTAAATTTAACATTTCTTTGCTAAGCTTCATGTTGGAAGATCTATCCACCACTGCCAAAGGAGTGTTGAAGTCTCTGACCATGATGGTGCTGGAAGAAATCAAGTTGCTTATGCCTGTTAGAGTATCTATTATATATTGAGGTGCATTCTGATTGGGTGCATAAATATTAATAATTGAAATGTCATCATATTGAGTATTACCCTGAACAAATATAAAGTGACCATTCTTGTCCTTGCTTACTTTTGTTTGTTTAAAGTCTTTTGTGTCTGCAAATAAAATTGCAACTCCTGCTTTTTTCTGCTTTTCATTTGCCTGGAATATAGGTGACCATCCCTTTACCCTGAGTCTAAATTTATCTTTTAAGGTAAGATGAGATTCTTGTATGCAGCAGATATCTGGCCTGAGTTTTTGTATCCAGTCAGCAAACCTGTGCCTCTTTAGAGGACAATTTAAGCCATTCACATTAATTGAGACTATTAATAAGCCTGATAAAATTTTGGGTATCAAGTTTTTCAAAAGTCCAGTGGACATTTTTAATCCTTTCGCCACTGTGAAAGTTGAAATTTGATCAAAAGATTCTGAGTGAGTTTACTTTTGTTGTGTAGAATGCACTGGTCATTATGGAGGATAGGTCTGAGATTTTCCTGGAGAGCTGGTTTAGTTATAGCAAATTTCTTCAACAAGTGAATGTCATTAAAGTATTTAATTTCTCCATCGTAAATGAAACTCAGTTTAGCTGAATACAGGATCCTGGATTGAAAGTTGTTTTGTTTTAGGAGATTAAAAGTCAATGACCACCCTCTTCTAGCCTGAAAGCTTTCAGCAGAGAGATCTGTAGTCATTCTAATATTCCTCCCCTTGTAGGTTATGGTTTTCTTATGTCTGGCCTCTTTTAGATTTTTCTCTTTCATATTAACTTTAGTGAAGTTGATTATGATGTGCCTGGGAGATGTCTTATCCAGGTTGAGTCATGATGGGGTTCTGAAACTGTCTGCTATCTGAATTTCAGAATCTTTTGGTATATCTGGAGAGTTCTATTGCATGATTTCATGAAGAAGAGCCTCTGTATTTTGTGAAGCAACTTCATCACCTTCAGGGATTCCTATAAGGCAAATATTAGTTTTCTTCAAATTATCCCGGAGCTCTCTGAGAGAATGAACCATTTTTGCTCACCATTTCTCTTCTCTTTGAGCACTTGGGTTCATTCAAAAGCTTTATTGTCAATGTCAGAGATCCTTTATACTGCCTGTTCCATTCTATTGGCAAGGGATTCTACCATATTTTTCAGATCTTTGAGGGCTGCAAACTCTTGCTTCAATGTGTCCAAATCTTTGGTCATTTTATCTTTGAAATCATTGAATTCTTGAGACATCTTTTGAATAATTTGAAATTCCGATTTCCCTCCTTTCCTTCATTTTGTTGATCTTATTTGCTATCCGACTCTGAATTCGATTTCTAACATCTCACCAATCTGTTTATGGATGGGGTCTTCAGTTGCATCTGCCATGTCGTACCGGGGGGGGGGGTGTGTGATCTACTCTGGTTATTCATGTTATTGGAGTTTTTCTGCTGTTTTCACCCCATGCTTAATTTACACCATTTGGCTTTTCTCCCAGACCTTTGCCAAGGACCCATATAGTGCTATGGCCTGAGAAACTGGGGGCCTCCTTGGTTTGGTGGGGCTAAGTTGCTCTGTCTTGTTTTCAGCTGGTCTCTGTTCTACCCTAGTAAATCACCTAGTCTGGGTTGAAGTCTCAGGTCCAAGATTTGTCCACCAGTAGCTGCCACCAGAGAAGGTGCCTGGCTTCCTCTGGTTGCCCAGAGAGACAGAGCATGTCTGTCTGGTGGTAATTGTTTTTATATAAGAAGTTCCATTATTGGGTATTTCAAAGAACATGAAGAATTCACAGAGTAATTTACAATAGAGGAACTGTGTTCCAATCGTTTTCCAGACTGATTACAGTATTTCAAGTGATCCTGAAGGATTTGGTCTGAACTCCCACTAGATGCCACAGCCCAGACTTCTATGGACGTTACCTCCACCATATACATGTTTTCTTCAGTTACAAGAACTGTTTCTAATATTAAGTAAAATAGGTACAACTCTTTTCTTCAAACTGCTTTCTTCTACCACTAATAATAATTAATGTCTCTTCTGCTTGTAACATCATTTAACTTTTAGGTAGACAATTATATCTCCCCTCAGCCTCCTTTGACTTGAATGAATTTTCTCATTCTCTTAATCTTGTCTCACAGGTCTTGTTTTCCAAACCTTTTATCATTTTTGTTGGTCTCTTCTGAACTACCTACAGTCTATTTTGTTAAAATAGAAATACAATATCTGATAAACTCATCTAAAGTGGGCCATTTCCTCGCAGAATAAAATCAATTCCTTTGTGTAAGAATTTTTCTCTTGAGTAATTGTATAAAGCCTTTTTCTAACCTACAGGTAGATTTTACTATTGCTTAACTGGTATTCCCCAGATTTATAGCTATTTGGAAATTTACCAAATGTCATCATCAGACCTCTGCACAGATGTACAAAATATAATGAAGCAATTATTTAAAAGAACATAAAACTAATTGTTTTTTTTTTAATATCTTTCCGAGTTGTTTCAGCTGTTAACTCTGACCTGCTCAGAGCAGGAAGTTTACATGTAAAGAAGAGAGTATTATCTGCAGGTGTGAACACCCCTAACGTAGTTAACTTAAGAATTTTATTGTGCTATTTGGCCTTGTTCATGTTTTGTTTCTGTTTTGTTTTTGAATTCGTCCATTTTACACAACCAGGACTTTCAGAACATGCAAATGTGTATGCTTTTCAAAATTATAATGGACACTGACGTATCATGAAATTGCAAAAGGGAAAAAAATCCCAATTAACACCAAATCATGATTCAGAGAAATTCACCAGTCATTTCATGCTTAAAGTACTGATCATATTTTAATGGTTGCAGATAGAGCATGATGAGTATAGTTTTCTTGTGTAAAGGTGTCACTTAAGGCATAGCATGGTCCAGTATGCATGTGTTAATATCATTATACTTTCTGATAGCTGAATGCTATGTTATCTGAGTAAACATACATTCCGTAACACACTGTTCACCACCATCCAGCCATGCCTCAGGGTTTCATGAAACTTCAAATCTTTGTGCAATATCAATCTGCCAAAGAAAGTAGTCCCTTTGCAGATGATATAAGCAAACTCAGCTGCTTCCCTTTTAAACTTCCAGTTTCCTCTGCCATAATCAATCTAGTTGCTATGATTATCTATGTGACAGATGTTAAATGGAGAGATGTTTAATTTTCCCAAGGTGTTATTATATACTTATTTTATGTTCATTTGTTTTCACTCACCTAATGGCTTCACTGGGATGAAATTTCCTCGATGACTGCCTTGGGTTATGAGAACTCCACATCTTGTTCCTAAATAAGCCTTTCCTGACCTAAAAAAGCATTTTAATGCCCTATAAAAATAAATCCTTTTGCTTTGTGTCTAACTAATGATGAGATCTACATTTCCTAAGGAGTTATCCTAGCACAATGGGATATTGTGGGACAGAATGGTCCTCTGATCAAATAAAATTAGGAAGCTGTGCATTCTATTCCCCTTTTGGAGAACCACAATTAACAAATGAATTATAAAGGATTGGAAAAGTCCCAGAGTGACAAAACCTGTTTAAGTCTATGTTCCCCAATATCTTTGGCCTTTGATATATTTGATATATTTGAATATCATTTGATATTCAAATGATATATATACTTGATATATATCATTTGATATATTTTTACTCCCACAGAGTCCCATTAACAGTTCTTAGAAATCACTTGGAACACTGAAATACTCGTCTGCAACAATATTTCATCCTATGATATTCTCTCTGCTGATTTTCAGACAGCATTTTCTAGGTCCAAAGAAGTTGATCAATGGTGTTTCCATCATAATTTGTGAACATCTGTAACTTGGGCAGGCAGAAAGACATTTAATTAAACTTTGGAAATGGAAAGAAGCAGTGCCCATGCTAATTTCTAAAAGGAATAATTATTAAGTACCTAATATATGCTAGATGTTTACATACATTCATTAATTCAAAAAACATTTGCGAATTGCCTGATACTCTAAGAAGTGGGAATTGGTAAAGAACAAGGCTAGTCCCTATCCTCATGATGCTGAGATTATCATGTTGACTTTTCAGGCAGTGAAGATTTTTATCTTCATTTTATAGATAAGAAAATTAAAGCACAGTGAAGCTACAGGACTTATCCAAGGTCTTAGAGGTGGTAAGTCAGCAAGGAAACATGAAGCTTACTGAGACCTCCTCATGAGGCCCCCTGTGCACTGGGCCTTGTTGCAGGGGCATGAGAGTGGCTGGCAGAAGAGACCCACAGGAGATGAGATCAGGAGGTTCATACTCCAGACAACTCATCAAAGCAACTGTCCTCAAGCTCTTTGATTACCTGTTACACACCTTCTTTAACAACCACCTGTAATCACAGGAGAAGTCAAACCCGGAGGCATATTTATGTGCGTAAATAACACTCCTCTCCTTTCCAGGACACATTTGCATCAGCATTCTCAGTACACACTTTCATCCTTCGCTCCCAACCTACCTTTACAGGGAAACTAAATCTATATATTTATAAATCACTCTCCAAAAGTGAGCTTCAAACCCATCTTTAAGTTCATAAAACCTCTTATTCTGTCTCTCTCAGTTAAAAATATGATGTATCCAGAAATTCCGTCTGTCTTAGACCCATGCCTGTCATGCAGAAACAGAGGGGACATTAGTTTCCAGGTTTGAATCTCTGTTTCCTTTCTTCCATACAGTTTGAAAAATTCCAACTAGCCCTACCCTCATTGCAGTTTCTTGCTTCCTTATGTATTCAGGCCTCAGACATGGACTTCTTTCCACTCTCTTGTCTCTCATGGGATAAAGTTTCCCCAGGCTCTGTTGAGGCAATTATCTTCTGGGCTCCTATAGGGTTCACTCCCTGGGGGTAAATCTCACCCTCATCCTCAGCTTTCACTTCTACCTGGATACTATTGGCTTGCCGAGCTCCAGGACAGTGTTTCCTTTAAACTCTAATCCATACTTTCAACAGCCTGCCTGGCATTGTTGCTAAGTGTATTACAGGCCCTCCTGCAATTACTCCAGTCCAAACCTGCTGTCCATCAGCATTCCTTACCTGGAATCTACTCCATGACTTGACCATTCTGTAGGGTTTGACTTTTTCACGAGGGAAAGATTTATATTTCAATTATGGCACCTCCAAGTTATGAGCACACTTACTTTTCTGCACTCCTTCTCCCTTACGATGCTGAGTTTCTTGAAGACAGCATAACTTATCTGCCTTTACATTCCCAGGGCTTAGCAAGTGCTGTGCACATTGGGTGTCAAGCAATCGAACATGGCATGAACAAATGTGGCAGGGTGGGAAAGGAAGGAAGGAGGTAAAAACGATTGATAATTGCTAGAATCCCAACTAATTGCTAAGCAATTACAATTTACAGTCCAAAAGCTTTAAAAGTCCAAGTTAAAGTAGTAAAGTTCTGGTGCAGTGGTTCTCAACCTTCCTAATGCTGCAATGTATTTTCATTGTTAAAAAGGGGTTACAACCCACAGCTGAGAACCGCCGCTCTTTTCTGTATTTAGCAATGTCTCTAATCTGTATATAGCTAGTCCCAAGTTATCTGCAATCTGTATATAGTTAGTTCCAAGTTAGTCCCAAGTTATCTGACTTACACACAATTTATGCTTATGAATGGAGACTATTACAGGTACTAGAAAAAGCATCTGTTCCAATTTAATATAAATTCAACTTAAGAACCACAGAACTTATCTTGTTTGTAACCTAGGGACTATCTACCTAAACTACAATTGAAGAGCAAGGTATGAAGGTACATACTAAAATGTTTTTTAAGCCTGTAAATATGAAGTTAGATATTAAAATGTTTTTTGTTACATAGTCATGGTTCTTTTAGTATCATACTAGAAATCAGGAAAATTTAAGGTGGTCAGAGAATTTCTCCAAAGTCAGCAATAGTCTGGAATACTCTGTGTCTGGAATTGCTTGGCCCAACTCTAACTCATCCCTTATTTTCTTCAGTTTACTGGCTTTATTTAACTATAAAAGAATACAGTGTCTCTGGCTATTCATCAAGTTTCTACAGTTTAATTCTCTCTAGGTGACAGAAAAAAGTCTTCGAATTTGAGGTTTTCTTTACTTGTTATCCAAGCCAGAAATTTATCTGCATTTAAACACTTTCATATCCACAAAGAGCTCCCTTTTTCAACAATAAGACAGTAGCTGAATTTCCCAAGTTTTGTATGTATATCAATAAAGGAATCATAAGCCTTCTGGCCTTTAAGATGTTATCTGTGTTATTATAAGTCATTCAGTACATAAACAGGGGGAGATTCCACAACTTTTCCTGCAATGCTGTTGACACTTGCCATTCTGACAATAAAAAAAGAACTAATTATTCTATTTTGCTTTTTAAACACGAGAACTTCATTTTGAAATGACAGAGCATTTCACTGCACAAAATAGAGAACAACCCACAAGTGATTTGCAAATGGAGACAGGGATCTTCCACTCTAAAGAAAAAGTATTCCATTTCTGATAAGAGAGAGTATAATGTAGTAAATAAAAAGAGCAAACACATAGCAGCATTTCCTATTATCTAAGTTCTTTAACTGTACTACATAAATTAACACATTTCATCCTCATAATCACCCTGTGAAGTGGATACTATTTGTATCCTTTTTATAATTGAGGAAACTGACCAATAGAAATGTGTCTATGATGAAGAGCACACAGGTGGCTGGGCCAGAATTTAGATCCAGGCAATTAGCCTATGGAGACCATGCTCTTAACCATCAGACTGGTGCTCTTACCCACCAGGCTGTGCTAACCTGACTCTTGACTTTAGCTCCACTGCTAACTGTACAACTTGGTCCAATAAATCTCTCTAAACCTTAGTTTTCTGAACTATGAGAATGACAATATATCTAACATACAGAGTTATATTAAGAATTAAATAAATGTAGCATAGTACCTAACATATTTCACATCTGACCTATTATTAGATTGTATAAGGGTCCCAGAGGAAAGAAATTCCATGCTTAAAGGAGTAATTGAGAGGAATAATGAAGAGATTTATTAAGAAAAACCAACGTGGCTCAGTGGGTAGGGCACTGGCCCCATATACTGAGAGTGGCAAGTTCAAACTCAGCCCCAGTCAAACTGTAACAAAAAAAATAGCCGAGAGTTGTGGTGGGTGCCTGTAGTCCCAGCTACTCAGGAGGCTGAGGCAAGAGAATTGCCTAAGCTCAGGAAATGGAGGTTGCTGTGAGCTGAGATGCCATAGCACTCTACTGAGTGCAATAAACTGAGACTCTGTCTCTAAAAAAAAAAGAAAACAAAACAAAAGCCAATGTGGAAAAAAGAAAGCACCCTGAAGCTAGAAGCTAGACTGTAAATATGGGGAGACTTTACCTTGCCTAGGCCTGAAAGGGACAGCATAGGGAATAGGTTCTAGAACCTTCTGTTACAGAGGGATGCCTGATATTTGCTGTTGCCTTCAGTGGAGGAATTAGCGTTGCCAGTGTGTGACCTGTGAGAGAAGAAACTAGAATCATAAATATCTAGACCTCCAACTTCTTCCACTGGCCACACACAAAAGAAAGATTTCCAGGGACTTGCTTGATGTTCTGCACAAGTTCTTATGGATTATAGATTCTGTTATCACCTCCGCCACAAAAATTGTGTGTGTGTGTGCATGTGCGCACACATGTGCACTGTCTACATGCTTCCATGGAAAAACTTACTGTAGGCATAATTTTAATTCAGGCATTGTGGGCAATTTCTGGGCTAAGAGTGAGTGAATCATTCCTATAATCTCTAGGCAATTCATTCATTTTTAGTATTTCATGCATAATAGATGAATTTATTTATTTATTTTTATTTATCTATCAAACAAACCTAATAAGCTTTTATGTAAGGCTTGCCTTGTACTAGGCACTATTCTAAATCCTTGAATATTGGTTTATTTAATTTAGTTCTGGTAAGAACTCTATGAGGTAGATACTTTTTAGTCCCCACTTTACAGGTGAAGAAATTAAAGGAAAAGGTAAAGTCCAAGGTCACATAAACAATAGTAAACAGAGACTGGATTTTAACGAAGGCTGATTGACTTCAGAGTAAAAGTGTTAGTAAGAGCCTTAACCATGGCCCATTTTTTATGTATTTATTGCCAAGCACATCACAGTTGTTTTAATGTAAGGAGCTCCTTCCGTTGAAAAATCATTTTTGAGAGGAGCTTTTAAAATGGACTTAAAATGGATGAATGTTGTTTGAATCCTGATTTGAAAAACAATTTGAAAACAAGAGAGACTATTTTAAAAAACAATCAGGAAAGAGGAAACCTAGACTGTGCTGGGTATTAGATAATAATAAGGCAGTATTGCAGGGTTTTTTCAGTGTGATAATGTTTAAAAATCCTTATCTTTTGGAGAAATACTGAAGTTTATCAAAGAAGGAATGAAATGCCTGGGATTTAAACAGTGAGCACGTGGATTCAAACAAGCATGGTAAAATGTCCATAACTGTTGAAGCTGGGTAATAGATATCTAGATCATGCTGTTCTTGCTATGTTTGTGAACGTTTGCGGCTTTTCAGAATTAAATTTTTTTATACTGTCAATTCCTACAGAGATATTTTAAAAATAGTTAAGAAAGGGACACTTCCTAAGTTTAATGTGGTGATAATATTGATGCTAATGAGAGTAAAACATATTCCAAGAGGCCTTCAAAACAGTCTTGAAACTATATCTTGCTTTTTACAGCAGCGATCCTAATTGGTCCGCACCTATTTACATTTCTGTCTATTGACTATTCGAGCCTTTTCCATGTGACAAAATGATCATGTTTTACAACAGATGCGATAATATCCTTGTAGTAACACTGGGTCTGCCTTCTGCAAGTCATGAGACCACTGGAGTCTGGCTCATAGAGGATGTGCCCCAAGCTGGCACAGTGCCCTATTTTCTTCTAGCTGTGTCACTCTCACTTGCCTTACCTGCCTGGGAGACTGTAGGCAAGGAAAATTGCAGCATCTGAAGTCATATTTCTTCTCGTATCCTAAAGGGCAGTACATTCTTTCTCATGTTCATGCCTCCGTATACATTGGAGAATGGGAGACTGTGTCTGAAATTTTCCCCAAATCCCACCCTACCTGCATCCCACCACCTACCTCTGCAGGATGTCTTCCTTACCTGGCTAGATTCAGCATATCCTTCACTACTCCTTCTCTTCCTTTACCTTTTGCTATGAGCCATGCCAGACTTGCTTATCTGCCTAACACATTGCCCTGTCTAGTCATCCAAAGCAGACCTAGGGTCTTATTAATTTTCATATTCTCATTTGCTAACGCAGTTCCTGAGTTATGGGAGGACTAAATAAATGTCTGGTGAATACAGGGATAAATTGAACTGTTTATTTGAGTGTTGCTAAAATATCTATTACACTGACCAAAGTTAAATTCTTTCAAATCTGAGTCCTGCCTTCCTGCTTCCTTGGGAACTCTATAAGGTAATTTGAAAGAGGAGATTTGATATTATCTTCATGTTATGACCATACAACTCTCAGAAAAGCACCATGTATGTCCTGGGTATGAACAAAGTATGTTAACCACAGAGGTTTTAAGGACTGTGCTCTTAACACGTTAGGAAATCATAAAAGTTAGAGCTGGAGGGGGCCTTAGGATAATCTAATTCTACTCTCTTTCATTTTGAAGCAAGTACATGGAAATACAGGGTAGTTAATTGACGTGCTCAAATTTACACCAACACTTAACTTTTGTCTTTTTCCAAAGAATGTCAGTTGTGATCCTAAAATTTGCACTTTGGGAAGGTTAACACTTTGGGCTTCCTATTTAAGAACTGAACTTTACATATGATTTTAGAGGTGCTTTTTAAGAAATAAAATCCTGCAAAATTATACACATAAAATGTGGTACATACTTGAATACTTATTGAATACTTATATACAAGAACATAGTCATGATGTGATACAGTATTTTAAGATGCTGAAAATATGGTCTTTATCTAACAAATGCAATCAATGTAACATGGTTCTTTGTAGCCTCAATGAATCTCCAATAATAAAAAAAAAATTCAGAAAAAAAGAAGATGCTGAAAATACCAGCGATATCACAAAATATTGGAAGGTAACAATATTTGCATAAATTAACTACCTGATAAGCCTCTTTATTTTAATTGATCTATTTGGAATTAGTTAATTAGTGGCCTTAATTGAGTCCTCTTTAATAATATGATGTGTTAAAATTTTTTAATGAAAGGCAAAGTTTTAGGTCAGTAGGTAAATATGTAATAGAGGAGTATTCAATTTTCCCAAGCTGTACAAACTTACCTCTGGTAGTCTATGCCAGGTATATCTGAGTCACAGCAGAGCCTAAGCTTCTATTCATACCTCAGACCTTGCTTGGTAAGTGAAGTGAGTATGAAAGCATTAATTCATCATCAGACATCCATGAAGTCCCTACTCAGTGTCAGTCACTGAACTGGATGCTGGGAATGTAAAGATGAGCAGGGCATCTGTTCTTAGCCCTTAGATCCACAATCTATTGAGGGCAATAGGCAAATGAAGAATTAGAATTCAATGTCATACCTGCTCTAACAGGGGCGTGGAATATAGGAGGGAAAGAGTCACAAGGAATGACTCTGAGATAAATCGTGACAGATAAGGAAAGTGGGCAGGAAATTATAGGGACAGTATGTACAAGGATGAAGAGCCAGCAAAGGGGATGCTGTGATGTAGTAAGGACCTGAAAAGAAGAAGCAAGCAAGTCAGGGCCAGGGTCAGGGCTTGAAGACAGGAGGGAAAGATGAGATGGCATGCATGCCATACTAATGGAGTAATCATTTACAGAAGGCAGCCCTTGTCAGTTCAGTCTTCTAAAACAGAATACCATAGACTAGGTGACTTAAACAACAAACATTTGACCCTCAGGTTGCTAGAGGCTGGCAAGTCCAAGATCAGGGCTGGTAGAAGTGGTGCCTGATGAGGGCCCTCTCCCTGGTTTGCAGATGGACATCTTCTCATTGTATCCTCACCTGACGGAGACCATAGAGAGAGGAGAAGAAAGTTTTCTCATGTCTCTTCTTATAGGCTCATTAATCCCATTCATGAGGTCTTTATTCTTATGGCTTAATTACCTCCAAAGGCCACAACTCCAAATACCCATACATTGCGGGTATTTTAATATATACAATTGGGTGGACACAAACATTCAGTCCACAGAACTCTTGAAGAAGTTTAAGCAAGTGAGTAATATGACCTTGGTACTTGTGGGGAGGGTTGACTAGAGGACAAGGGGATAGAAGAAACTAAACCAGAAAACAAACATGATGTACATCTTAAAGTCTTGGTGAGAAAGGGCCTAAATGAAGGCAATGGTCAACAAGATGAAGAGAAGAGAATTGAGATGAATTACCTGTAAATGAGAAGGACAGAACAGAATTGGTGTATTGTAGGGATGAGAGGAAAGGAAGTAACTGAGAATTAGTCCAGAATTCTAGTGTGAGTACTCAGGAATGGAATTGTCATTTGCTGAGATGAAAGCTATTAAATTACTACAGGTATGCTAGTTGCTTTCCTTCCCTTTGTAATGTTTAAATACATAACATATTCACTTTCTACTTACAAAAATGCCTCCTTTGGAGCAGAAAGTACACAATAATAGTAGTAGTAATGATACCTAAGTATCTCAAAATACTTTATTACTAACTATATTCTCCATTCTATAAATATACATTTTTTAAAACTATTTCATTCATGCCAGGCATTGTGGTGGGTGCCTGTGGTCCCAGCTACTTGGGAGGCCGAGGCAGGAGACTCGCTTGAGCCCAGGAGTTGGAGGTTGCTGTGAGCTGTAATGCCACGGCACTCTACCCAGGGGGACAGCTTGACGCTCTGTCTCAAAAAAAAAAATAGTTAGGCATTGTGTGCCTGTAGTCCCATCTACTCGGGAGGCTGAGGCAAAAGAATTGCTCAAGCCCAAGAGTTTAAGGTTGCTGTAAGCTGTGACTCGACGGTACTCTACCGAGGGTGACAAAGACTCTATCTCAAAAAATGAAAAAGAAAAACTAAGAAGAAAGAACAAATTAAATCAAAAGTAAGCAGGGGAAAAGGAAATAACAAAGAAAAGAACAAGTCAATGAAACAGGAAACAAATAGAGAAAAATCAATGAAACCAAAAGGTGGTTCTTTGAGAAAATCAGTAATATTGGTAAATCTCCAACCAAAATGACCAGAGAAAAAAAGAGAAAAGACACAAATCAACATTATCAGGAATAAAAGCAGAGAGAATTGCCTAAGCCCAGCAGTTGGAGGTTGCTGTGAGCTGTGTGACGCCATGGCATTCTATCGTGGGCAATAAAGTGAGACTCTATCTCTAAAAAAAAAAAAAAAAAAGGCAAATCCAACATCAGTGCCTGATTAAAAAAATAAATCTCTCAGTAACCTTGGACATAAAGGAAGATTCCTTAATCTGGTGAAAGGCAGCTGTGAGACAGCTACATGTAACACGATCCGCACCAAGGAAAGACCAAGTACTTTCCCAGGTCAGGAACAAGGCAAGGGTGTCAAGTCCATTTATAACGTACATTTTGCAGGATGTTCTAGCCGGTGCAGTCAGGCCAGAAAAAGAAAAGAAAGGCTTCAAGACCAGAAGGGAGAAAGTACGTCTTTATTAGCAGACAATCTGATCAGCAATGTCAATGCGGAAAATACAACAAAATGTACAGAAAAGCTCCTAGAACTAATAAGTGAGTGTGCCAAGAAGAATACAAGATCAATATGCAAGAATCCATTGTATTTCTATATAGTAGCAGCAAGCAGCTGGAAATTGAAATTTAAAGAAAACATCAAGGCAGTGCCTATAGCTCAGTGGGTGGGGAGGGCACTGGCCACATAAACAGCCTGGCAGGTTCAACCGGCCCGGGCCTCCTAAAGCAACAATGATAACCCAACAGAAAAACAGGCAGGCGTTATGGCGGGTGCCTGTAATCCCACCTACTTGGGAGGCTGATGCAAGAAAATCACTTAAGCCCAAGAGCTTGAGGTTGCTGTAAGCTGTGACTCCACAGCACTCTACTGAGGGTGACAACACAGTGAGACTCTGTCTCAAAAAGAAAACATCAATATCATTTAAATAGCATCAAAAATATGATATACTTAGGGATCAGTCTGACAAAAACTTTGCAAGTTCTATATTCTAAAAACTAGAAACATTCCTAAAAGAAATTAAAGAAAAATCTAAGTAAATGGAGATATCTATATCTATCTATATATATACATACATACCATGCTCACCGATCAAAAGACATTAGGATATCAATTCTTAGATTGTTCTACAGACTCAAAGCAATCCCATTTAAATCCCAGCAAGCTTTTTTTCTTAAAAATTAAGAAGTTAGGCCGGGCATGGTGGCTCATGCCTGTACTCCTAAAACTCTGGAAGGCCAAAGTGGATGGGCTGCCTGAGCACAGGTTCAAGTCCAGCCTGAGCCAGAGTGAGACCTCATCTCTAAAAATAGCCGGGGCTCAGCGCCTGTGGCTCAAACAGCTAAGGCGCCAACCACATACACCTGAGCTGGCCGGTTCGAATCCAGCCTGGGCCTGCCAAACAACAATGATGGCTGCAACCACAAAATAGCTGGGCGTTGTGGTGGGTGCCTATAGTCCCAGCTACTTAGGAGGCTGGGGCAAGAGAATCTCCTGAGCTCAAGAGTTTGAAGTTGCTGTGAGTTGTGACACCACAGCACTCTACCAAGGGTGACATAGGGAGATTCTGTCTCAAAAAAATAAAAATTGAGAAGCTGATTTTATAATTCAAATAAGAATGCAACGGACAGCATTCTAAAATCAACATAAAAAAAAGAAACAAAAGGAATATTCAAAATAGCCTTGAAAAGAACAAAGCTGGAGGACATGCACTGCCTGGACGTGCACTGTCTGACCACAGGACTTAGCCAAGCTGGGGCACAGTCAACAAGTAAAGCAGGTCAGTGGAACTGAAGACGGTCCATAAGCAGACCTGCACATGCATGGATGAAGAGGCAGTCACGTGGAGGCAGCACAGTCTTTTCAACAAACAGATGTCCATACACCAAAAAATGAACACATACAAAAAGTACCTCAAAATGGATACTAGCACTAAATGTAGGACCTAAAACTATAAAATATTTAGGAGAAAACAGAAGAGAAACTCTGTGAATTAGGCAAGTATTTCTGACACCAAAAGCATTAAACCATTAAAGAACAAATTAGTTGGACTTTATCAAAATTTAAAGTTTCTGCCTTTTAAAAGATGTTATTAAGGGACAAGTTGGCACAGAGCTGGCATTCCCTAACACTGCACCCTACCCTATCTGGCTGCAGTAATCAGTTCAAGTTACAGATGATGTTCTGTACACATTGTTTGCTAACAGCCTAATAACAGTCCCTGGTACACTGTTAGTGCTGAATGCATATTGAGTGGACGAATGCTCAGTAAGTACGTTGAGTCACATACTGGAAGGGGATGAATTTAAGGATAGGCATTAGGGATATTTAAAAGTCAATGCCATTCACTCTGTTGTGCTGCCAGGCATTGTCTATTCTATCTAATATGTTAGAGTAGACTTTAAAATAACTGGGAGTTGAACTGGAATATTCATAACATAAAGAAATGTTAAATGCCTAAGGTGATGGATACCCCAACTAGCCTGAACTGATCAATCTACACATTCGAGGTCTGTATCAAAATGTCACATGGACCCTGTGTATTCACAATACTTAAAAATAAAAAAATTAAAGTAAATGTCATTAAAAAACACAGATTGTGGCTCGGCGCCTGTGGCTCAAGTGGCTCAAGTGGCTAAGGCGCCAGCCACATACACGTAAGGTGGCGGGTTCGAATCCAGCCCGGACCCACCAAACAACAATGACGGCTGCAACCAAAAAATAGCCGGGCGTTGTGGCGGGCGCCTGTGGTCCCAGCTACTTGGGAGGCTGAGGCAGGAGACTCGCTTGAGCCCAGGAGTTGGAGGTTGCTGTGAGCTGTGGTGCCGCGGCACTCTACCCAGGGGGAAAGCTTGAGGCTCTGTCTCAAAAAAAAAAAAAAAAAAAGTTTCAAACATTTCCCCCAAGTTTTTATCTACCTCCTTTTTTGAGGGGTGGGGGGTGTCTTCTTTGGTGTCTCTGATTTTCTGGATATTGCTATCCTTATGAATTTTCTGTTTCTATTAACTTTAATGTTTTTCTATATCATAATTTTATGGTTTGTTCAGTATATATTTGGGGTAGTGAATTCATTTCTAGGGGTTGTGTAGAAGAGGATAATTAAGTGTATTGCATTATTTGAATAAATATGTAGTATTAACTGTAAGGGGTTAGGGGAAAGTGGTATTTGAGACACATTGCTTGTGTAGGAAAGAGAGAGCTAAGGAGTTACAATGTAATATGGTAAATGCTGCAAGATGTTTTAGGGAATGGAGAGTGATCAACTTTTCTTAATAGAAAAGTTTACAAACATGACTTTAAAATTTACAAACATGACTTTAAATCTTGAAAGATTTTTGAGTGAGAATTTGTTAGGCAGATAGGAAAATGCAAATCATGGAATGATTAGAAAATTTTCATGTAAAATAATTCTTGTAATGAGGGTGCTAAAAGTTGACCATTCAGAATTCTTTTTTTTTTTTCTTTTTCTTTCCCTTTGAGACATAGCCTCAAGCTATTCCCCTGGGTAGAGTGCTGTGGCATCACAGCTCACGGCAACCTCCAACTCCTGGGCTCAAGCGAGTCCCCTGCCTCTGCCTCCCAAGTAGCCGGGACCACAGGCTCCCACCACAACGCCTGGCCATTTTTTTGGTTGCAGCCATCATTGTTGTCTTGGTGGGCCCAGGCTGGATTTGAACCCGCCACCTTAGGTGCATGTGGCTGGTGCCCCAACCACTTGAGCCACAGGCGCTGAGCCCAGAATTCTTAAATGTTCAATGAGGTCTTAACATGGAAGCGAATTTTTTATTTTTCTCTATAGATGGATTAATTGAGTATTAATACTTTATATGGAATTAGTTCAACCTCCTTTTTTTTTGAGACAGAGTCTCATTTTGTCACCCCTTGGTAGAGTACTGTGGCATTATAGCTCACAGCAATCTCAAAATCTTGGGCTCAAGTGATTCTCTTGCCTCAGCCTCCCAAGTAGCTGGGACTATAGGTGCCCACCACAATGTCCAGCTAAAGTTTTTAAAGATGGGGTCTCATTCTTGCTCAGGCAGGTATCAAACCCATGAGTTTAGGCAATCTACCAGCCTCAGCCTCCCAAGTTCTGGGATTACAGGCATGAGCTGTTGCGACCTTCTCATATTAGGGATGAGAAATTCAGGGACTTTGCTGTGGTCACATGTTCTTGAAAGAACTGTGATTGAGACTTTTTGTTCCAGGGAACTTCCAGAGCAGTGAAATTGATAAAGGATATGAGGCAGCCTTGGATGTATATTAGAAATGGAATACAAATTGACAATTTATACCTTTTTATTGTAGCATAGTATTAATTTAGGGAGGTAGAAAGGCATAAACTTTATTTCATGTAGTTACAAAGAAATTTTCTAGCAAGAATTAAATTTTTTTTTTTTTTTTTGAGACAGAGCCTCAAGCTATCCCCCTGGGTAGAGTGCCATGGCATTACAGCTCACAGCAACCTCCGACTCCTGGGCTCTAGCGAGTCTCCTGCCTCAGCCTCCCAAGTAGCTGGGACCAGAGGCGCCCGCCACAATGCCCGGCTATTTTTTGGTTGCAGCCGTTATTGTTGTTTGGCGGGCCGGGCTGGGGATTCGAACCCGCCACCTTAGGTGTACGTAGCTGGTGCCTTAGCCGGTTGAGCTATAGGTGCCGAGCCAAGAATTAAAATTTGGTTCAGTTATTCTACTAAAAATGGGACCCATTTAAAAGTTATCTAAAAAGCAGGGGGAAATTGGATGGAGCTGGTTTTTCTTTTAGAAGTCTAATGAAATCAATTTTGGGGTTTTTTTATTGCTGAATTGAACAGATTAGATGAGAATAGCTAATATCTACTGTAGTTCTTACTATGCTGGAGCTTATATATAACTCATTTAACCCTTCTAACTACTCTATGCAATGCATTGTTATTTTCATTTTATAGATTAGGAAAATGAGACTAGTCAAATTCTCAGCTTGGAAATATTATTACTGGGATTCATATGCAGGCAGTTGTCATTCTAGAACCCAGGTTCTGAAGTCTCTAAATTATGAGAAACATTTTTAAAATTGAGTCATCTGATATAAAAGGAATTGATAGCAGAACCACCAGGGAATGTATTGGTTGGTTGTATGTCTGATTATCTGAAGCACAGTTGATAAAGGCCATATTTTAATCAGGCGAATCAAGTTTGTAAGGAAATAGTTGTCTACGTAAAATTTGTTATTTTCTCCCTCTGCAGTTTTCTTTGGAATATGTGTTAGAATTGATTAATACACTAACATATGGTATCTTAAAGGGGAAGAAATTTTCCTGTTAGAAACATGCTATGAGGGCAGTGCCTATGGCTCAGAGGGTAGGGCGCTAGCCCCATATACCGAGGATGGTGGGTTCAAACCCGGCCCCGGCCAAACTGCAACAAAAAAATAGCCAGGCTTTGTGGCAAGTGCCTGTAGTTCCAGCTACCCAGGAGGCTGAGGCAAGAGAATCGCCTAAGCCCAGAAGTTGGAGGTTTGTGTGACACCACGGCACTATACCAAGGGTGACAAAGTGAGATTCTGTCTCTACAAAAAATAAAAAGTAAAAAAAGAAAGAAACATGCTATGGTTATGTCTTAGGTTGTTGTTGAGTTTTTTCATAGTCTCTGTGTTATATTATCTCTTCTGTTGATGAACTAACTGCTTCAGAATTAGGTAAATCTTTAAGTACTGATACAGAAAACCTCCCAAGATATGCTCATTTTTTTAAAATGCTATAAAGTAGGAATCTTTCTTAAGCACCATAGATAATTAAGATGATGAGCCAGGTTTAGAAGCTATGCACTAGAATCTACATTGCCTTTCCACACATTCTAGGCCTGAGGTAATTTTGCAGATGTGGTCAATAACTGATTATTCTTAGCAGCTTTTGTCTTTTCTGACTTTTTTCTCTTTCTATTTTTTTACAGTAGTTTATGCCAGTGTGGCTTCATTCATACAGATGAACCAAGGATTGGGATAGCAGTATAAAATTAGAATCAGACAGCTGACTGCTCAGCAGGATGCCATCAACTAACAGAGCAGGCAGCCTGAAGGACCCTGAAATTGCAGAGCTCTTCTTCAAAGAAGATCCAGAAAAGCTCTTCACAGATCTCAGAGAAATTGGCCATGGAAGCTTTGGTGCAGTATATTTTGTAAGTATTAAAGTTTTAATGTCAGTGACCAGCATTTGCTTAATGTTCCTGGCAGAACAAAAAAAAGTAAAGAGATACAGGCCACAGTTTATTTTATAGTCACTTGCACAGGGTTGGGGAAGGGGGAGATTATATGTATATATGTGTAAGATTCAAATATAAAAATAAATAGTTTTATTTATTGAACTTCTTGGATTATTGAACAAAATGAGAAATAATATTATTTTGCTTTAACTTGCACATTCCTTGTTTAAAATTTTTAGGATACTTTTAATTTTATTTCAGATTAATATGAGATTATAAACGATTAGGTTACATTGTTTGCATTTGTTAGGTAAAGTCCCTGTTGTGGTTGTGCCCCTCACCCAGGAGGTTTGCTATGTACCCTTACATTGTGCCTGTTAGGTGAGAGCACACCAGTCTTCCTCCATTCTCCTCCCTTCCCCCAACTTGAATTAATCAAGTTTTTCTTTTGTGTGGGCATGTATTTGTTTTTTCCTGGTTTTGTGTTAGTATTGAGTACATTGGATACTTTCTTTTCCATTCTTGTGATACTTTACTTTAAGGAGAATGTTCTCCAGCTCCATCCAGGTTATTTCAGAAGATATAAAGTCTCCATCTTTTTATGGCTGAATAGTATTCCATAGTATATATACACCACAGTTTATTAATCCATTCATGGATTAATCTCACATCTTGGCGATTATAAATTGAGTCTGGTATAAATGTCCTTATAATTAAGTGATGTTTTTTTCTCCCATACCTCGTAATAGGATTATAGGATCATAGCATTCTGTTTTTAAGAGTCTGGTGACTTGCATTGCTATAGAAATAAATATTACAGAACACTGACTTTTCTTTTAAAGTCCCATGCAGAGTCAATCTTAGTCTTGTGGACATCTAGGACTATCTTTAAAAATGTGTGTGTGTGTGTGTTCATGTGCTAAAAAAAGTTACCAAAATTACTATTTTAGCCATTTTTAATATTCAAAATGGGTGTACAGGCAACCATTAACAATATCCACTTGTAAACATCTGCATCACCCCAAATCAAAACTCTTATGTTCATTAGCAATAGCTCTCCATTTCATCCTCCTTCCAGCCATTGGTATCTTGTAATCTACCTTCTGTCTCTGTGAATTTCCTTATTGTAGTTATTTCTTAGAATCATATGGTATTTGTTCTTTTGTGTCTACCTTATATTACTTAATGTAATGATTTGGAGCTTTATCTGTATTGCAGCATGTATCAGAACTTCATTCCTTTTTATAGTTGATATTCCTTAGAAATAATTCCTTTCTATGTATAAAATGATTGTTTATTCATCTGTTGAATGACACTTAGGTTGTTTCCATCTTTGACTATTGCGAATGATGCTGCAGTGAACATTGATGTGAAGTATTGTTTCCACTTATGAGTATGTATCTGGGAGTGGAATTGCTGGTTTCAGGGGTAATTCTGTGTTTAATGTTTTGAGGAACTGCCAAATTGCACGATAGAAGCTGGACCATTTCCATTCCTAACAGCTATGTGCGAGTGTTACAATTTCTACATGACCTTGACAGTGCCTGTTATTTTGATTATAGCCATCCTGCTAGGTGTGAAGTGGTATCTCATTCAGGGTTTGATTTGTATTTCCATAATGACTGATGATGTTGAGCAACTTTTCCAGTGCCATTTGTATATCTTCTTTTTTTTTTTTTTTTAATTTGAGACAGAGCCTCAAGCTGTCCCACAGGGTAGAGTGCTGTGGCATCACAGCTCACAGCAACCTCCACCTCCTGGCCTCAAACGAGTCTCCTGCCTCTGCCTCCCAAGTAGCTGGGACCACAGTTGCCCGCCACAATGCATGGCTATTTTTTGGTTGCAGCCATCATTGTTGTTTGATGGGCCTGGGCTGGATTCGAACCCGCCACCTTAGGTATATGTGGCTGGAGCCTTAGCCACTTGAGCCACAGGCGCCAAGCTGTATATATCTTCTTTTGATTGAGACAGAGTCTCACTATCTCCCTGGGTAGAGTGTCATGGTGTCATAGCTCATAGCAACCTCAAACTCTTGGGTTCAAACAATCCTCTTTCCTCAGCCTCCTCTTGCCAAGTAGCTGGCACTACAGGTGTTGCCCACAACACCCAGCTAGTTTGTCTATTTTTAGTAAAGACGTGGTCTCATTCTTCCTCAGGCTGGTCTTGAATTCCTAAGCTCAAGCAATCCACCCACCTCAGCCTCCTACAGTGCTAGGATGATAGGTGTGAGCCACTGTGCCCAGTTCCATTCGTGTATCTTCTTTAGAGAAATGTCTATTCAAGACCAGCATGAGCTAGAGTGAGACCCTGTTTCTACAAAAAACTAGCTAGGTGTTGGGCAGGCTCCTAAAATCCCAGTTTCTAGGGAGTGTGAGGCAAGAGGATCTCTTGAGGCCAAGACTTAGAGGTTACTATATGAGCTATGACACCATGGCACTCTACCCAGGGCAACAAAGTGAGGCTCTATCTCAAAAAAAAAAAAAAAATCTCTTACCAAATCCAATATTATAAAGATTTGTCCCCATGTTTTTTCCATAAGATTTTGTGACTTTAGCATGCGTTATTAGGTCATTGCTCCATTTTGAGTTAATTTTTATGTATGGTATGAGGTAGAGGTCCAACTTCATTGTTTTGCTAATGGAAATCCAGTTGTTCCAGTATTAGCTATTAAAAAGATTATTATTCTGGCTCAGTGCCTGTAGCTCTAGTGGCTAAGGTGCTAGCCATATACACCAGAGCTGGCGAGTTTGAATCCCTCCTGGGCCTGCCAAATGACAATGACAACCACAACCAAAATATAGCTGGGCATTGTGGCGGCGCTTATAGTTCCAGCTACTTAGAAGGCTGAGGCTAGAGAATTGCTTAAGCCCAGGAGTTGGGGGTTGCTGTGAGCTATGATGCCATGGCACTCTACCCAGGACAATACCTTGAGGTTCTGTCTCAAAAAAAAGAGATTATTATTCTTTCACCAGTGAATGGTCTTAGTGTCTTTGTCACATAAATTAGCTATATTGTATCAGTTTATTTCTGAGCTGTCAGTTCTATTCTGTTTGTCTATATGCCTAGCTTTATCTCAATACCACACTGTTTTGATTATTGTAGCTTTGTAGCAAGTTTGAGATCAGGAAATTTTATTCCTCCAACTTTGTTATTTTTTTTTATAAGTATATATATATATTTTTTTGAGACAGAGCCTCAAGCTGTCCCCCTGGGTAGAGTGCCATGGCATTACAGCTCACAGCAACCTCCAACTCCTGGGCTCAAGCGAGTCTCTTGCCTCTGCCTCCCAAGTAGCTGGGACTACAGGCGCCCGCCACAATGCCCGGCTATTTTTTGGTTGCAGCTGTCATTGTTGTTTGGCGGGTCCGGGCTGGGGATTCGAACCCGCCACCTTAGGTGTACGTGGCTGGCGCCTTAGCCAGTTGAGCTATAGGCGCCGAGCCCATCCTACCAGTTTTTAAATGAATTTTTAGATGGTAACTCTAAAGCTGGAGACTGTCAGTGGGGAACATAGTTTTTTTGACACTTTGCTCGCTTGTGGTGAAACTTGGGCAACTCTCTTGGCAATTTCTCTGACAGAGAAATGAAGAGACCTCTAACTGAGTACTTAGTATGTGCCAGGTAGACACAGAAGAACTTACTTTGTAAAAGTTTGCCAAACGTTTAAGGAAAAGAACTGCTTTGAAACTCTTTTTGTTTGTTTGTTTTTTGAGACAAAGTCTCCCTCAGTAGCCCTAGGTGGAGTGCTAAGGATGTCACAGCTCACTGCAGCCTCAAACTCTTAGGCTAAAGCAATCCTTTTGCTTCAACTTCCCAAGTAGCTGGGACTACAGCCGCCCACTACAATGCCTGGCTATTCTTTTCTTTTTTTTTGAGACAAGGTCTTGCTCTAGCTCAGGCTGGTCTCCAACTCCTGAGCTCAGGTAATCTGCCCACCTTGGCCTCCCAGAGTGCTAGGATTACAGGCATGAGCCACCGCGCCTGGCCTATTTTAAAATTCTTAAATTAAAAAAAAAAATTCTTAAATTCATGAGTGGTCCTTGGTCTGTTTGAGTTTGTGTCCTAAATTTTTTTTTTTTTTTTAGAGACAGAGTCTCACTTTTTTGCCCTCAGGAGGGTGCTTTGGCATCACAGCTCACAGCAACCTCCAGCTCTTGGGCTTAGGCGATTCTCTTGGCTCAGCCTCCCGAGTTGCTGGGACTACAGGTGCCTGCCACAACACCCGGCTATTTTTTTGTTGCAGTTTGGCCGGGATTGGGTTTGAACCCACCACCCTTGGTATATGGGGCCAGCACCCTACTCACTGAGCCACAGGTGCTGCCCTGTCCTAAATTTTTGAATTAATTTTATTTATGTAGTTTTTACTTTTTGATACAGTCTCACTTTGTTGCCTTTGGTAGACTGCCATGGTGTCATAGCTCACAGCAACCTCAAACTCTTGGGTTCAAGTGATACTCTTGCCTGATTCTCTCAAGTAGTGAGTACTACAGGTGCCCACAATACCCAGCTAGTTTTTCTAGTTTTAGTAGAGACAGAATCTGGTTCTGCTCAGGCTGGTCTAGTAGAGATAGGTTCTCGCTCTTGCTCAGGCTGGTCTTGAATTCTTGAGCTCAGCCAATCAACCTGCCTCAGCCTCCCAGAGAGCTAGCATTACAGGCGTGAGCCACCATGCCTGGCCTCTAAATTTATTGTAAGAACTCTATTTTTAAAGTCAAGGTCCATCTGTAGTCATTGCCACCTTTTAGAAATATTAGAAAAATATCTCACTTAACTGTTAATTTAAAAGGATTTATTTGTTAACACTGGTTACTGGCTCGGCACCTGTAGCTCAAGCGGCTAAGGCACCAGCCACGTACACCCCTGAGCTGGCAGGTTTGAATCCAGCCAGGGCCTGCCAAACAACAATGACAACTCCAACCAAAAAATAGCTGGGCCTTGTGTCAGGCGCCTATAGTCCCAGCTACTTGGGAGGCTGAGGCAAGAGAATCACTTAAGCCCAGGAGTAGGAGGTTGCTGTGACGCCAAGGCACTCTACCCAGGGCAACAGCTTGAGGCTCTGTCTCTCTTTTTTTTTTTTTTTTGGCCAGGGCTGGGTTTGAACCCACCACCTCCGGCATATGGGGCTGGTGCCCACCCATTTGAGCCACAGGCGCTGCCCCAGGCTCTGTCTCAAAAAAAAAAAAAAAAAAAAAACTGGTTACCATCTCAGAGGGATTGTGAGTTTCTTCTGAGAATAGTTTCCAGTTAAGTACTCTTGGGTACTTTAGTACTCATAAATTGTGATCATGTGTTTGTACCCAGCTGCCTTGATCAACTCTAGCCATTCAGCCGCTGTTAGTATGAGATAAAAAGTGCTGCTTTCTGCTTGCTCTCTTTTTCTAAGCCTGTAAATAATGTCTGTGTGCCATCTGGTGGATATATTGGCTGTGGTGATGGTGTTAAAAGCAGTGGTTGAAATGAGCAAAATATTGAAAAAATATAACAACTTAGGAACAAGAGAGTGAAGAAATAAGGATAACTTAGCCCTTTCTCTTTTTTTAAAATGAAAATAGAGATAAGTTCAGTGTAGCAGTCTACTTACATTCCATAGCTTCCTTGATTTGAACAAAGAGAAAAGGGAGGCTTGAAGCAATCTTTCCAGTCTTGCCTAATCTGATCCTGAGAATTATCTGTTGCACTTGTTAAAAAATGTAGACTCCCCAGCTAGTTCTGATTCTTTAGATGTCCAGTGGAGTCCAGGAATGACTCTGCCCCCAACACCCCTGCAGTGCATCTATGATGTTTGGGAAGAATTAGAAGAGCCGGGTTGTTTGAGGACATAGGGTAAACTTAGTCATCAATCAGAAGACACATTGTTCAAAACCAGGAAGTTTTAATTAAGCAGGTAGAAGAGAAATGAGAAAATTAAGAATTAAAAGGTTTTGTTGACTGAACAAGCTAATAGAAAAAGGACAAAATGATATGTTTTAACCAAAAATAAAGAAGCTAGGCTCTGCGCCTGTAACTCAGCACTAGGGCGCCAGCCACATACACAGGGGCTGGTGGGTTCAAACCCGGCCCTGGCCTGTCCAACAACAACAACAACAAAAATAGCCGGGCGTTGTGGCAGACACCTGTAGTCCCAGCTACTCGGGAGACTGAGGCAAGAGAACCACTTAAGCCCAAAAGTTTGAGGTTGCTGTGTGCTGTGACGTCATGGCACTCTACCAACGGTGACACAGCGAGACTCTGTCTCAAAAAGAAGTCAGCAAAAAGCAACAAGATCAACCCTATAGATGAGATGACTGTTTCTGAGTGAACATTTAAAAAAGATGTTGGCAAGAGGATTGCCTAAGCCCAAGAGTTTGAGGTTGCTGTGAGCTATGCTGTAGCACTCTGGCTCAGGTAACAGACTGAGACTCTGTCTAAAAAAAAGAAAGAAAAGAAAAGTAATATCAAAAAGGAAAGACTTTGCAAATGACCTAGTGACTTCTGAGATATTTAAGCTTTGAGGTTTGATAAACTGAATGGAACCAATTAGTAATATTCTGGATACCAGTACTTGGCAAGAAATGAGACACTGTTAAATCTTAACATGTAGGAAGATGGGGAAAGAATTTTTTTTCTCCATTAAAATTGAAGAATTCGGCTAGGTGCCTGTGGCTCAAGTGGCTAAAGCGCCAGCCACATACACCTAAGGTGGCGGGTTCAAATCCCCAGCCCAGACCCGCCAAACAACAATGATGGCTGCAACCAAAAAAAAAAAAAATGGCCAGGCATTGTGGCGGGCGCCTGTAGTCCCAGCTACTTAGGAGGCTGAGGCAGGAGACTCTCTTGAGCCCAGGAGTTGGAGGTTGCTGTGAGCTGTGATGCCATGGCAGTCTACCCAGGGGGATAGCTTGAGGCTCTGTCTCAAAAAAAAAAAAAAATTGAAGAATTCAGGGCATTTATGGTTCTAGATAACAGAAAGAGAGAGCTAGCTAATAATTTTAAAAAGTGTCTTCTAAGTGAAAACACTTATCAAACCCAAGAAAACAGATTTGATCTTCTAGAGAAAGTATGTGGGAAAGTCTGACATACAAGATTTATTAATCCATTTATGGAGTGTGACCTTAGACCTCTAGAGAAGCTGTTCCTTGTGGCCATTTCAAGGATCTTTTCTTTAGGAAGATTCTGGTTAGGTGGTCCTTTTGGAGACCCCCCCCCAGTCTTGTGTTCTGACAGCCGAAGGACATTCAGGCTTTGGCTTCTATCTGTGGTAGATAGGAGTGTGCATTTCTGTACACTGTGGGACACTTGATTTTCATTTTGGAACCAATACAGAGGGGGAGGTTTCAGAGGTCACTTAACCCATCATACTTTGGAGATACTATGAACTTTGAAATCTCCTGTTTCTCATCCACCTCAATTATTGTGATGATGTATGGTCAGTCAGGTTAAAAATTTAGTAATGACGATTGCCACCGGATTTAATCTGGGGAAGTTTAATAAACATGGTTGAGTTCAAATGTATAAAAATAGGACATAGTGGTATAAAGTGCAGATAGATAATGCACATTATAGCTATAGCAGTTAGCAAATATAATGAAAATTATCTAAGCCAGCTTACTGAAGTAAAAAAAGAAAAAGATAGTTGAGTATGTACAAACATAAAAATGAAGGAAGTCAGAGTAACTACGAAGCTTATTTATCTTTTTATATTATTTATGTGGATAATGCTGTTGACCTACACTGTCTGAATAATTTTTCAAATAAAAGTGGGAGAGATTGGCTCAGCGCCTGTGGCTGAAGTGGCTAAGGCGCCAGCCATGTACACCCAAGGTGGTGAGTTCAAATCCAGCCTGGGCCTGCCAAACAATAATGATGGCTGCAACCAAAAAGTAGCCAGGCGTTGTGGCAGGTGCCTGTGGTCCCAGCTACTTGGGAAGCTGAGGCAGGAGACTCGCTTGGGCCCAGGGGTTGGAGGTTGCTGTGAGCTGTGATGCCTCAGCACTCTACCCAGGAGGATAGCTTGAGGCTCTGTCTCAAAAAAAAAAAAGTGAGAGAGGTCCCCTCAACCCATGTCCATTCTCCCTGGTCTACTTTGTTGTCATCTATTGGCTAAAATTAGTAACACGGTCTTGAAGGTTATATAATCTTTTCTTTTTGCAAAACAAATTGTCCTTTTCAGAATTGTCCCTGACTTCACTTCTTTTTTTTTGAGATAGAGTCTTGGTCTGATCTCAAGTGATCCCCCAGTGTCAGCCTCCTGAGTAACTAGGACTACAGGCATGTGCCACCATGCCTGGCTAATTTTTCTATTTTTTGTGGAGATTGGGTTTCCCTCTTGATCAGTCTGGTCTTGAACTTCTGGCCTTAGGTGATCCGCCCATCTCAGATAACAGGTGCTAGGATTATAGGCCTGAGCCAGGGCACCAACCCGGTTTGTTTTTTTAAGATGGAAGAAAATACTGCGTATTTGTGTGTTGATGAGAAAGGTTCACAGAGAGGGAAAGATTGCAGTGATACAGGAGATTTTTAAAAGGGACAGTAGCTGGAAAGGTTTTATTTTGTTTAATTAATTAATTTACCTTTTTGAGACTGAGTCTCACTCTGTTGTCCTGATAGAGTGCTGTGGTGTCATAGCTCATAGCAATCTCAAAACTCCTAGGTTTGAGCAATCTTGCCTCAGCTTCCCCAATAGCTGAGACTACAGGTGTCTGACACAGTGCCCAGCTATTTTTAGAGCCAGGGTCTCACTGTTGCTCACGTTGGTCTCAAACTCTTGAGCCCAAGCAATCCACCTGCCTAGACCTCCCAGAGTGCTAGGATTACAGGTGTGAGCCAACATGCCTGGCCTAGCTGGAGGAATTTTAGACAAGTGTTATACATGAACTATCAGTTTTGGGGGTTTTTTTTTTTTGTATTGACACGGTCTCATTTTGTTGCCCTCGGTAGAGTGCTATGGCATCACACTGCTCACAGCAACCTTCAAATCCTGGGCTTAGGCGATTCTCTTGCTTCAGCCTCCCAAGTAACTGGGACTATAGGCGTCACAACACAACAGTAATGAACACTACTCAGAAAGACACTGCCACATGTTGACATGAACACACTGAGATACCAAGCTTATGAAGTCTTACTGAGTTGTTTGCACAGTGCTGCAACCATAAGCACACGGTGGCAAGTTTGTGAACTTACTGCCACCTTTATTGTCAGAGCTTATACAACACCAACAGCTCTGATGACCTTCCAGAAAAAGAGTTTCAAAATTGCGTTGAAGGGTGGACAAGGCACTGACATTGTGCATAGCTTCCCAAGGAGAGTACTTCTGAGATAACCATAGTGATATTCAGCCATGAGGTACGTAGCACCTTTTTTCAGGATGAGTTTGCAAACTTAATTGTCTGACCTCATATGTGGGAACAGTGTTACTTGTTCACTGAATTTCCATAATGCTTGGCCCCTTAGCCTTTGACATATAGTAGGTGCTAAGTAAATATGTTTTAAACGTGCCCATTTTGTTATATCCATACTGACTCAGGGTATTGTCACACATCTTAATTTCTTTTTGAGACAGAGCCTCAAGCTGTCCCCCTGGGTAGAGTGCTGTGGCATCACTGCTCACGGTAACCTCCAACTCCTGGGCTCAAGGGAGTCTCCTGCCTCTGCCTCCCAAGTAGCTGGGACCACAGGTGCCCGCCACAACGCCTGGTCATTTTTTTTTTTTTTTTTTTTGAGACAGAGCCTCAAGCTCTCCCCCTGGGTAGAGTGCCATGGCATTACAGCTCACAGCAACCTCCAACTCCTGGGCTCAAGAGAGTCTCCTGCCTCCGCCTCCCAAGTAGCTGGGACCACAGGCGCCCGCCACAACGCCCGGCCATTTTTTGGTTGCAGCCGTCATTGTTGTTTGGTGGG
>CAUYTI010111671.1:0-24005 GCA_963575145.1 Galago senegalensis | reverse complement strand
TTCTTTGTTAGGTAAGTTCCCAGATATTTCATCTTCTTTGGCACTACTGTTCTATGCACTGCTCAAACACAACTCCTTTCCTCCTCCTCACAGTCATTTGAAGGCATAGGGCCCCAACTCATCCCCCTTGCCTTGGGACTTTCCTGATTTTATCACTGGAAGTCCTATGTCCCAGGAAAACTGGAATGGCTGGTCACTTCAGGTATTATTGCAGATAAGAGACTGAGAGAAGCTGAGTGACTTGCTTAGAATCACAGAGTTAACAAGTGGTAAAGCCAGGATTGGAAGCCCGGGGGTCTGACCCGTGATCCTAACCTATAAGGTATAAAGCATTTTTTCTTGAGAATAGGGGAAACTTAATGATGGACCCATAACATTGGTCATATTACCATCCCAAAGACTTTTGACCTGGGAAATCAGAAAAGGGAAGAGGTTATTGGGAGTCTGTGCTAGTCAGGTCCTTTACAACGTCTCACTGAAGTCCCACAAGAACCCGGAGCATTAGGTGTCAGTATTCCCATTGTATGGATGAAAAAGCAGAGACTCAGGAAAATTAAAAAGTCTCAGTTAAGGCCACAGATGTGGATTTCAAATATAACACTTGCTAGCCCTGAAGTCAGTGATCACCCCTTGCAGCTGGCTACAAATGTAATAAGAACTTCCATGGATAGAGAATTTCACAGTTTGCAAAGTCACGAGCATCAACCCCTTGGGTCTTCATGAGCCCACTGAGGTGAGTATAGCAGTAAGAACATTCTTCACATACACATGCAGACACAGAAGCCCTACAGGCTGTGTGCTCTCTGAGGTCACATGAACATTGTGTGGCTAGATTGAGACTAGATGCAGGCTTTCCGAACAATCAATATTCTTTTATTCTTCCGTCCTAACTTCATTAGAATACATTATCCGTGAATCTGCATGACAGAGAGATACAGCTGAGGTAGACAGTAAAGAGAATGGTGAACTCCAGTTCCAAGAAGGAAAGAGCGGTAGAGTTAGCAGAAGAGAAGGAAATTAACTTCAGGACTTGGAAATAGGTAGTCAAAAGCCAAGAGACTAGACTTCTTGATATTTCATCAAAGACCAGAATAAACAGTACACACTGTGTAAAAAAAATCTCTTCTGCCTCAAACTCATTCATTTTTTTCATTCATTCAACAAACACTAAATGAATGCCAGCGTGCACCCAGTACGGGGGATCTGAGAGTGAGTAGGGCCAGTACAGGGCAGCTGGACACACTCAGAGTGCGGCATGGTGAGGAAGCACCACAAATGCTTATCATGGCAGTCCTGGCTCTTCCCACACTGGCTCAGGTTGAGGGACAGTTAATTCATGTAGCATTAGCCAGTTCATGGTGGAAATGCTCCTGCCGGCGGCTGATTATAAGCTATCAAGATGATGTTGACTGGCTCACAAAATTCCTGAAAATTGAACAATCCGTTCTCAGACTCAGCACACTACTGAAACCACTCCCCACCAAACCCACCCTGCCCTCCTCACATAGTTAACAGTGGAATTTATTATTTCTCTCAAGTTTTAAAGTGTTTCAGGAGCTGTTTCCAGCACCAGGAAGGGACCATCAAAACCGGGATGGTTTTGAGTTTTGGCCCAGAGTGATAGAAGTAGGGAAAGGAAAAGTGAGCAAAAGTCCAAAGCATCTTTGTTGAGTCCTGCAGGAAGATGGGCTGGGGCAATGCCAGAGCCTGCTAAAGCTCTAGAGCTCAGCTTCTGCACTCCAGGAGACAGGCCACTCAGTAAGTCTGACTCCCCCAGCAACTGAGATTTACTCTTCCAGGCCCATTTTACTAGGTGCAAGTCTTACCTGGGAGACAAAACTTGGTGATTTAGGAATGTGAGTCGGTGGACCACATCCACTTATATTCAGCTGAGAATACACCCTGAACACTGTTAATAAGTGGTCCAGACAGATAGCAGGAGCTGAGTTCAGGAGGTGAGAAACTTGCTGGGAGAAACCGTAGGCTTTGCCCAGGAGGCAGAGCTGGTAACACACCAAAGGCTCATGAGTCCTATTTCATGATATTGCCCGGGGCTGGTGAAATATGCCCATGGTGAGCTATCAACAGATACAAGGTAGTGATGATAATAAAAGCTGGTCAAAAAATAGAGAAAGGCAACATGAAAGGGTTGTGAGCCTCCTATCTTTCCTAGTAACCTTGCAAAAGCCATTTGACAGCAAATAAGAGTTTACAGCTGTTAAGGCTTCCCATGGAGATTAAAGACTGGTCTTGGCAATACTCTGCAGTACTTACCAGCATGTGTGAAATTACTCATGGAAATGCTTCTCATTTTGTGCATTTTATTTATTTTTTTAACCACGGTATGAGACTGAATTCTTTCTAGATAGATTATTTTCAGGGGTAGTACAAAAATTTCTGCATACTTTGGAAAGAAAAAAAATCATTACAAGTGATATCTGATACTGCATAAAACATTCCTGAAGACCTACTAAGTCGGATATTATTCATGTCATGTGTGAAGGTGTCGGATAATCAGAAAATGTTGCAAGTTCATGAGGAGAAATTGGTCAAAAGAGTTGGTGGCAACAGGGTATTTAATTCTTTCATTAATACAAAATATATATACAAGACTCAAAATGTTGAGATCTTTACTTGATAATTAAATGGCAAAAAAGAAAAAAAAAAAAAGACAAACAACCTGAATGTGCAGGCATTGAGCCTGGTCAGGTTGGATGATCCCCGATCTGCTGCTGTTCATGCAGGTGGAGAGACAGTGGCAAAGGGGAGAACGTGCAGTGTTTCAATGTAACAATTTATCATCTGTTAGCCAATAATGTTCACATTATGTCTGGCAGGTTAAACAGTATAACTCATATATGCATAAAGACTCTGCTAAAACAATACATTGTAGTAAATTTGGGGCACCATGTGATGGCTTCTAAAACAATGTCTCAAATCATAAATTCATTTGGATAACAGTCTATGAGAATATTCTGCAATGCATAGCCCTACTTCATAATTCTTGCTTGTAGTACCTACTTCTCTCTCCACACATCACTGGAAACTACAGTTTAACTGTATAATAAATGAACATCAAGAATTAGTAGATGCTTCTTTTAGGGGCTAGATTTTTCTTTTCTTTACAGATTTATTTCCACAACCATCACCAACTTTTATCCTAAATGACCCTGAGTTTTAATACTCAGGGCATCTAAGTTCCTAATTAAAATGAGAAGAAAAAAAAACCCACCCCAACTACATCAAAGAATCAGAGACTCACAAAAAATATAACATGCTATACCGTCAGGCTGAACAAGTTACCTCCAGAGGCCAATTTAACAGCTTTCCTTTTTTTCTTGCTTTCATTAAATTATAAAATCAATATAAACCAACATTAAAGAAAATTTTGAAAAAATGAAAAAAAAATCACAGGTCACACTAGACACCACTGTAATTGTTTCCAATTGTTCACTTGTGATGGCATTCTTCAGCTGAGTGGGATGTAGTTTACATTCTTGAAATTGTAGCTTATTCTCAAATTTGTAGTACTTTGATTATTAATGTCTTGTAGGGGTTGTACACTGTTTTTATTTCACCATTGCATAGCCAATACTTACTAAAACAGTACCAGGCACTTAGTAAATATCATAAATAAATAATAAAGGGTGGGCAGAACGTTCAAGTGCCCAGAAGCTCCTAAAAGGCAGGATGTTCTGTTTTATGCCAAACCCTTCAGGTTCCAGGTAGAGCAGAACACAGTTCTTACCAAGAGACAAAGTGTGAGTTAGTAACTCACACAACCCTTTGTTCTTTCTTCTGAACTGTTACAAGTCTCTCCTCCAGCAACACACAGCAGCTTCAGGCTTGATAAGAGCTGAGGGTTCTGCCAGTCTGGCCTTGGGTTTGTTATTGAAGACTGTGCCTGACGTTGATTTCCATGGCCTCAAGGAGACAAAGAGGACACATACTTCCTTTGCAACTAGTGTTTGCTTTCTTCTGATGAGAAGATCAAGCAGCCCACACTCTGTGCAGTTGATGAGAGTAGCAGGTGATGTTGACAGCCAGTGGGGCGGAGAGAGATCATCTCACTTCAGCCTGACAGTATAGCATGGAGAATGAAGCCGGGCTTCATCTGAAGGGGTCACATTTTCTCAATACCAGCGCAACTCTCTGTTTGGAGGTGGGCTTCTGTGGAGGTTGCCTAACTTTCAGCCTACTCCAGTGCAAGGTGGAGGACTACCAAATCATAAGCATAAGAACAGTCCTGTACAGTCCTAATTACAGCTGTGCAGAATGACAAAGTCAGTAAACTATTGTGATCAGTTTCTATGGAACAGAATAGCTCAATAGCATCTGAAACACCATCTTAATCATCTTAATGGATTGACCAAATTAATATAATTTTTCTTGGTCATTTAGTGAAAAGAGTCTGGACTTAGGACTCAGATCTGGGTTCAAATTTTGGCTCTGCTGCATGATACCTTGTTTGTGTGACTTACATCATAGGACCAAATTTCTCAGTACCTCGGTGTCCTATCTTGGAAAATGGGGAGAAGAATATTCACATTGCAAAGGTTAGCCAGTAATAAATGAGATAATATGCTAGTGTGAAGTAGCATTAATAGCACATAGTAGGCATTTAATCCAAATTCCCCTTCCATTTCCAGAGATCAACTAAGGGACTGAGAATAATATGATTGTGTAGTTTTAAAATTGTCATAGAAAATGAGAGGCTGCCTTCATTTTAGATATTTTAAAGTTTGTTAAAAGTCTAATGCCCACTGTTACTTTGTAATTTTGTGAGATAAATTTGGAGTTTTGTCCTTACCACTGTGTGCAGCGGATCTAAAGAAACATTGGCCTCCATCCAGAAGACGCATCTGCAGCCTTAACACCTTAAGGTACACAAAAAGAAACCCGACAGCAGCTCCTGCAGAGCTCTGATTTCCTCTGATAGAATTCAACCTTAGACATAAATTACATGGTGCTTACAAGGCAAATGAAACGCAGTCTATCAAGACGGAATCACCACACTTGCGCCTCACGGCCAGAATGGGTGTGATTGAAACAAGTTTCTTTGCAGATTCTTATTTCGGATTCTGACATATTCTTAGAGTTTGTTTAAAAGTTTTCTGAAGCAACTGAAAAGTAATTGTATTTTTTGGCAACATCGAATCCCTAAGAAAGCACTTACAATGCAGCAGTTGCAGGCACAGGAGAAGGAGACGTGATTCTAGGTATTCTGCCAGAGATCTGAAAAATTGCGACTGAATTATCTGTCTTTATGCAAATAACACCTGCTTTGCCTACAACACAAGATGCAAATAATTTTCCAGTCTTTCAAAAATTCCTGACCAGCCCAGTCTCAGAATAAATAACATATCCCAGCACTCTGGGAGGTTAAGGCTTGAGGTCTGGAGTTCAAGGTCAGCCTGAGCAAGAGGGAGACCCTGTCTCTCCTGAAAATAGAAAAAATAGCCAGGCATTGGTGACACTCACCGGCAGTTTCAGCTACTTGGGAGGCTGAGGCAGGAGGATTGCTTGAGCTTAGGAGTTTGAGGTTTCCATGAGCTATAATGACACCACTGTACTGTAGCCTGGGCAACAGAGTGAGACTCTGTCTCAAAATAAATAAGATAAATACATAGATAAATAAATGAAATAATAATAATTGAGGCTTTAAGAAAATAAGCTGAATGATGAAAACATAAGTTTTAAGAAAATGAGTGAAAAGGTCAAACTTAAAGCAGCTCTTTTCTGTGTGTGTCAGGCAGATCCAAAGCTCACAGCCAGGGAAGGCTGAGCACAAGTGCTCTGGTATTTTTTTTCTTTGTTTATTTTGTTTGTTTTGTTTAATTTTTCCTAATGAATCATTTGATTTTTTAACTTTTCATGGGCTTTTAATTATATAAGTAATATATAATATATTCTTTTTTAAATGAATGGAACATTGATTTTGAAGCTAATGCCTCTGTTGGCTACCACTCTCAACTTTAGTGTCCTTTCCTGTCTGTCCTACTGACAAGATGTATCTCTTTCCACGCACATATGACATATACTTTGTTTCCCCCAAAATAAGACCTACCCAAAAAATAAGCCCTAGCAGGATTTCTGTGCATTTGTTAAATATAAGCCCTACCCTGATAATAGGACCTAGTGATGGGCATGGCTATGCAGCACATCTGCAAGCCATGCCATGCATTTCGGCATGGAGCTGTAAGGAAGACTGGAATACCTTTTATAAGACATCACCTGAAAATAAGCCCTAGTGTGTCTTCTTGAGAAAAAATAAATATAAGACAGTGTCTTATTTTCAGGGAAACATGGTATTACTTTTTTTTTTTTTTTTTGAGACAGAGTCTCAAATTATGACCCTGGGTAGAATGCTATGGCATCATAGCTCACAGCAACTGCCAACTCTTGGGCTCAAGTGATCCTCTTGCCTCAGTTTTTCTATTTTTAGTAGAGACAGGTTCTTACTTTTGCTCAGGCTAGTCTCAAACTTATGAGGTCAAGCTATCCACCTGCCTCTGCCTCAGCCTCCCAGAGTGCTAGGATTATAGGCATGCTCCACCACACCTGGCCTCAACATATATTACTTTTTTTTTTTTTTTTTTGCAGTTTTTGGCTGGGGCTGGGTTTGAACCCACCACCTTTGGTATATGGGGCTGGCACCCTATTCCTTTGAGCCACAGGCGCTGCCCAACAAATATTCCTTTTTTAGGTTGGGCTCTATGTAAATGAAACCATACAACAGGCATCATTCTTTGACTTGCTTTATTCAACAATATTTCTGAGATCATTCCCTGTTGATATACATCCTATACATCTCATCCCTCTGAATTTCTATATGGTACTTGATTATATGAATATGGTGATGTTTAATTAGCCATGCCATTATAGATAAGCATGTAGGTTCTTTCCAACTTGCTATCATAAACAATGCTACAATTAACATTCTTATGTGCTTCTTTAAACACATTGCTGATGTTCCCCTAAGCTAGATAACTAGAAGTGAAATCATAGAACATCCTCCAAAGAGACTGTACCACAACTTCCTAGCCATGGGACCTTAAGGTAATTACTTCCCTCTTCTGTGCCTCAGTTTCTGTATCTTTAAAATGGGATCATAATACCTGACCTCACTAAGTCCTTCTGAGGTTTAAGACTGTAAATATAGTAAGTAGAACCTCCACAGCTGACCACCCCCTTAAGTTGACCTATTTTTCATAGACTGGTCATGCACCTCATGCACGTATCTGTACAGTAGGCCTGGTCTCTTATGTTGACCACCTCCGTATGTTGACCAGTTTGTTACAGTCCCTGGGGTGGTCAACTGTTCTATTGCATATACATATATAAAACATTCACTCTTGCACAAAGTATCCAACTGATATTTTTGGATGAAAAATTGTATTTTGTTCTATCAACTACCCTGCCAGGTATAAACAGGTCCTCATAGCTCCCCTTACCAGCATTCCTGTAATTCTCCATGGGAAGCAGGTGCTAGGCTTGGCAAGTGTCATCCTGGCAGTTGCTGTGGGAGTCCCATCGTGTCTGAAGCAACTCTGTGGGGCACTCACCATTCACACCCCCTGCAAGCAGTGGTCTAGATGGTTTTCCCACTGCCTATGGGCTAAGGCAATGCTGAGCCACGGTGTGTGGGGCGGGCCCTGTGCTATGTCATAGCCATAAAATAGAGTCTTGGGTACAGAAATGTAATTCCCCCAGCTTCCCTCTCCTCCCATTGATATCTAATCTATTTGTTAGGGACCAATAGGACAGCATGCCTCTGAACCTGTTTCTCCTTCCTTGTGTGCCCCAGTGAGATAAGAAAAGACACACTGCCTTGGGGCCGGGCAGGCCTCATGTCATTGCTCACCAACGTGCAGGCAGGTAAAGGTGACAGTCTACAGAACTCACTTGCAAAACATCCTTTATCAAATTTCTTACCATAAAATAATTTCTCTATTTTTCTAGCTACGTGGCTCACTATGTTCTCATTTCCTGCATCCTATCAAGTTCCACTTTCTTCTATGAATTATCCTGTATTTTCCTATAAGGTTGTAGGATGGTGTGTGCCCGTCATCAGGTAGCAGGTCTTAACAACCACTCTTTTGGCCTGGCCAGAAACTATTTTCTGCCCTCTACTGCATAAGTATTTATCAGTAGACTTGAGAAATTGCTTTAGCATTCATTAAATCATTTGGCAAATATTATTAAATACTCACTTCATGCCAGGTATTGTGGCAGGTTCTAGTAGTTACAAGAAAAATAGAACGTTGTCCTTGGTCTCAAGTTGTTTATAGTCTGGAGCTGCAGTTCCCAAAGTGTATTGCAGAGAAAATATGTTCCCGCAATTGCTACACAGACACACAGGTACAGAAGCAAACATTTTAAAGAAATGTTACACACAGGCTGGGCACATCTGCATATTAAAAGGTCTGGGTGCCTGGAGATAAAGAATCATATACAAGATGTAATTCGACTTCACCTGGATAAGTTTAGAAACACCTTTAGTGTTTCACCTGTTGACAGTCCAAGAAACTAGCATTTCTCAAACAACCAATAAAAAAAAGTTTTTCTGGACAGTTCTGTCAGTCTAGTAAAGGAAGAATTTGAGGCAACTCTAGGATCTTAGATTTCCCAAAATGTTATTGAATTCAGAGTGTTTTAAAGAAAGAATATATGTTATATATCTGAAAACGTGGTCTACATGTTCAAGTTACGCATTAATTGCACTTAAAAATGGCATTTAAAAATTATGAACTCCTACAAGGACGGCCATAACAGACCACCTTTGCCTGGAGCCATGTGACTGTCCTTCAGTGGTTCCTCCTAAATCTGTGGGTTTCCACCCACAGTGAAGCACTCAGGCCTTTATCTTTCATTATTTTCATGGTTGTGATTAACGAGCTCTCAGGAAGATCATATGGCTGGTTGCCTGGCATGGGGTGGACACAGGAGTCCTCATCCCTTTGGGGAGCAAGGCTTACTGTTTTCTAATGCTCTGAGCTCATTGAAGGAGTCCTGACAGCATCCGGCTCTGTTACTTTCCTGCTTGAAATACCCTTGAGCAGCTGCCCCTCACAGCAGGGTGGCCGCAAGCAACTGGCTGGGGATCCCCGCTGTAAATGACAGCTGCAGGGTGATTTCGGTCGTGGCTGCCAAGAGGCAGAAGTTGAGTGAAAACAGGATAGAATTTGTATTGTTCTCCGTGGCAGTGTGTGCATGGCCCAACAAAGAGGGCACCAGTTGAATGCAGAAAACACACACATACACACAAACACACACACACCACCGGGTCTGCTCTTTCTCAAAATCCTCACTGATGTTCTTTCCACTACTAGAAGGAGAATAAACAAAACAAAACAGAAGACCCTTTGGATATTTCAGCCCCAGTCTATTTTGCTTTGTGGAGACACCCTTGGCCTGAGAAACAGAATACTACTGCCACTAATCACTGCGACGGCTTGTGGGCACTTACCAGGCACTGTTTATAACATTATTTGGATTTCCTCCTTCAACGTGCTTGGGAAGTAGCTGCCATTTTACTGATGAAAAGCCTGAGGTTTAGGGAAGCACATAACTTGGCAAAGTTGCATAGCCCGTAGCTCGTGAGGCAAGATCTCAAACCGAGACACATTCAAACAGGGATTTGCTGGAAAGTTTGTGCCCTTGACCCACAAGCATGTGAGTTTCTAATGTCCTGTAATAGAGACAGTTGTTTCAATAGAAATGGCTTTTCCCAGTACCCTGGTCAGATTACAGCACTCAGAGGTATTTCCAAGCAAAGGTGACTAACAGAAAATGGATTTAGTGATTGAATTCCATTTTGGGCTGCTAAATTTCACTGTAAATTCAGTGCCCGCTTTCCCCTTCAGTAAATAAAGCTAAAGATATTAAGCAACGGTTTTGAACATGAAAATGACTACAGAGCACATCCCAAGTTTCACAGCTTCCCTTAGATGAAAGTGGGGTGATGACTGTTTCAGTTCCTTGAGAACCATCTTGCCCCCAACTGCACAGGCTAGAAATGAGCTTCAGTCAATCCCTCGTCCCCCCTGAGGGGACAGGGCTGGGGAGGAGAATCTATATGTATGTGTGTGTGAATTGGGCCTGATGTTTGTTTGTAGAATATAGTCTTGGGAGACACAGCTTGGAAATATCATGACTTTTGTGGAAATGGAAGATGCTGTCAGAGAAATGCAATACAGGCCTCCCTCCACGCTGAAGGTATCGTATTAACGCCAGGAGATGGCAAGTCGGGGACATTTCCTGGAGTCCTTTTCTCTCTGAACACGTCTTAGGATTTTCTTTACATCTGCTCAAAGATTGTCTTTTCTTTTCTTTTGGAGATTACAAAAGGATTTTATTTTATTTCACTTACTTTTTTTTTTTTTTAACAGAGTCTCACAATTTCGCCCTCAGTAGAGTGCCATGGCGTCTCAGCTCACAACAACCTCAAACTCTTGGGCTTAGTGATTCTCTTGCCTCAGCTTCCCAACTAGCTGGGACCACAGGTGTCCTCTACAACACCCAGCTGTTTTTTTGTTGTAGTTGTCACTATTGTTTGGTAGGCCGGGGCCTGATTCGAACCCACCAGCCCTGGTGTATGTGGCTGGAGCCCTTGCCACTGATCTACAGGTGCCAAGCTAATTTTATTTCATTTATTATTTTTCTGGGTGTGTCACCCAGGTAGAGCATGGTGGTGTCATAGTTCACAACAACCTCCAGCTCTTGGGCTCAAGAGATCCTCTTGTCTCAGGCTCCTGAGTAGCTGGGACTACAGGTGGGTGCTCTCCACCATACTTGGCTAATTTTTCTATTTTTACTAGAGGTGAGGTCTCACTCTTGCTCAGGCTGGTCTTGAACTCCTGAGTACAAGCAATCCACCCACCTCAGTCTCCCAGAGTGCTAGGATTATAGGTGTGAACCACCATGCCCAGTCTGGATTTTATTTTGAACGAGCTCAGTTCCAGTGTGAGAAGTCCAGTGATGTTCTCTTTCACACACTGTTTTTAGAGCAAAGAGAAATTGGAGGCCGTTCTGCACATCTTCTAGCCACTTTAGATGGTGTGACAAAGGTGTCACAAAGTCTTCAGAAGAACTTTGACAAGAGATCAGACATTACCTCCCTGAAATTGTGAGGTGAGGGGCTGGATCCCCACGTAATTGTGTTTTTCTCGTCCTCACAGTTGTCACCGTTCACCTTGATTTCTTCATCACAGCCAAGTTCCGACGCTGAAGCTTCTTTTCCAATAAGGCTGAATGCTCGGGGCCTGGTGCTTTCACCATTCTGCTGCAGACGGTGTGAAGGTATCGGTCAGTATTTGAGATAAGCTTTTCTTAGAGTGTTTCCATTAAGATACGTCAAGGCCATTACGTCAAGGAATGAGACACATCCATCTTCCTCTGGTTTAATTGCCGAGAGGAAGGTTGGTTTTATATGCTATAAAGCTGCTTTCAGGGAACATAGAGCTTCATATCGATAGTTACGGGGTTTCATTTTGTTGAAACCTTCAATTTCTCTTAACACAGTTGAAATTATAATGCATTTTCACTTTATGAGGCTCCTGAAATCGTGACTGTCACTGCCTGGCTTACCAGACTGACAGTGGCACGTACAGTGTGAAGTGGTAGGGGCCAGCTCAGCCAGCTTCACGGCAGCTGTTCACAGGATGTGCGCACGCACTGCATGGGGGAGTTCCCGTGGTGTCCCCAACCATGTTGCTTTTCCCCTCAGCAATAGCTCCCTGGAGGCCAGGCGCCATGGCTCACCCCTATAATCCTATCGCTCTGGAAGGCAGAGGCAGGTGGATTGTCCTGAGCTCACCGGTTCGAGACCAGCCTGAGCAAAAGCAAGATCCTGTCTCTAAAAATAACCAAATGTTGTGGCCTGTGACTATAGTCTCAGCTAGATGAGAGGCTGAGGCAAGAGAATCACTTGAGCCCAAGAGTTTAAGATTGTTGTGAGCTGTAAAACCATGGCACTCTACCAAGGGCAACAAAGCGAGACTGTCTCAAAAAAATAAATAAATAAAGCTCTCTGGAGCCCACCCTCCCCGCCCTACCACATCAGTGTTAAGGACCTGACCAAGGGGCCACGTCACCTCCAGTTTTTTTCTTCTGCTTTCCCTCTCTCTCCTCCTCCAGACCAGCTTGGCACCAGCCACTTGGTGACGGAGAAACCCAGAAGTCAGCGTCCTCAACTCCCAGCGCTTTCATCTGGCATTTCGGCCTCTAGTTCTCCCCAAGCTCCTGTGGGCTCCTGGAGAGAGTCTGAGCAGGGGCAGCTCCCCCTGCTTTGCTGGAAAGGACTTTGGTACCATCTTGTTCCTCGACTCCACTGACTGAAATGAGGATCAATGAGGCCATCGGTTCACTGAAACAGAATTCCCATATTTTTGTTTTTCCAGGAGGAATTTTCCCCTTCTAAACCAAGCAAAGAGCAAATAAGTATCCAAGCATAAAAACTGACAAATTTAAGACCTTTGGCCTGCTCCATTTCAGAATCAGTGCTTCCCAGCAGACTGGTGCTAGAGTTCTTTGGATTATGAATCTCTTCAGATTATGAGAAGAGATAGAGGGTTGGCATACTTCATCCATTCCCCAACATTCCCTTAGACAGTCTATTCCTAAGATGTGCCAAGACAAGCTTTTCCAAATCTGCCATTAACCATAAAATGGCAAAATTTATATATACTACAAATATACCAGATGTTATTTCAGCCTAGGTTTTAAGAAAGGGGTCCTTCTCTTCCATCCCCCCAGACACGAATCTATAATCTTATTTCATCAGCACTGACTCACAAGGCCAGAAACCCAATTGATTGTACTTTGAAGTTTGCTCTATTCTACCCTTTGCAGTAACCCAAACCCTAACTCTGAGATTTTCCTTGGGGTGAAGTCTGGTTCTGGCTCCATCTCCCCTTTGATACTCCAGTTAATTAATTGCTATTATGGAAGAGGCTTCAAAGATGTCTTTGTTGGTTCTTAGCCAGGGGCTCCATCAATTCCATGCATACGTGTGTTTGTGTATGTTTGATGCCCTACTGAGATTTTCCACGTCTTAAAGGCAGAGGCTGTGTCTGCCTAACTGCCTTGCCTAGAGCTATCTTACATATATTTGGCCGCTGAGCAAACATTTAATAACAATTATGTAGAATTCATGAATCAAGAGTTGCTTTGGTCAAAACTTGCAGTTAACACTTCAGAATCATGAGTTATTCCCTCTTATGCTTAATAAATTGACTCTAGGAAGTTAAGACATTTAGGAATAATGTCCTTTTGAAAAGGAAACATCAAAAGGGCTAACTAAATTAGAAATCAGAGTAAGCGAGAATCTGTTCCTCTTATAAAATTCCATGACAGCTGTACCTTTCTGTTACTAACCCTGTAAGGAACAGGTGTGGGGTGGGGCCCTTTGTTGTCATTGTCTAATGAAACAATAAAGAATGTCTGGGAAGAGGGGAGATTTATTGTGGAGGACACATCAACCAGGAGGTGGGAGGAATGAATCTACCTCAAATCCACCTCTCCAACCACTGAGGTCAAGGGTTTTTCTAGAGGTGAAAGGAATGTGAAAAGACATGAAGGGAGCAGGTGTCCCTGCACATCTGGGGTGGAGTGCAGGCACACAGGGCATTGCATGATGAAAAATGGAAGCTCAATCCCGGCCAGGACAGGGACTTCAGTAGTGTGATGAGCTGGGCATTCGTGTGGGTCATTCTTTCAGTCTTGTGCACAGGTGGGATCTGGGAAGAAGGCTACTAGGCAAGTCTTCAGGCACAATCTGGGATGAGGTGTCTGTGACCTTCTTTCTCTGGACAAACAGGCAGTGTAAGGCTTTGTAGTTACTTCATGGCTGCAAGGAGCTTCCACCATTTCTGGGAAAAAATACTCAGAGGAATTCATTTGTGCCACAGAAAGTTACAAAGTTCTGGTGAACAGATCTCACTGGCCTGGGAACTTGAAATGTAAAAAACCTATTTTTAAAAAAGTGTTTTTGCTTATAGCAGGTGAAATTTTTATGCCAAAAATTGATTTCTGTTTGAAATTATAGATGAAGGTGTAGACATAAGGTCCCTGAGGGCAGGGGTCATCATTACCTATGCCTTATATTCACATAATATAGTGAAATGTCTTAACACACAAACGCTCAGTGAGCTGGGTTAGTGGGAGGGGCTGTGCAGCCAGGATAGAAGGGTGCTGAGGCCCTGGTTTGGTGACACACCATCTACGGGCTGGCTGGACACTCCTTCTAGGTCAAGGCTCCTGTCCTCCACTCTCTTGTGTCGCTCCTCCTTGATCTCTCTGTGAAGTGTCAATTCCTACAGAAAAATCTCAGGAATGTTATTTTCAACTTTGTTTAACCAATAAAGTCATAAGGTAGAACTAATCTTTACTGTGAACTCTTATTTCTCTCTCTTCTTTTGCTCTTTCTCCCTATCCCATCTCTCCTTCCATCCTTGTCTTTTTCTTTTTCTGAAATCATTCCTCCTGCGTTGATCCCACTTCTTTCTACAGAGGTGAGCATCGAAGAGCTGAGGAAGAGGTGAAACAGGTGGATGCCTCCATGAGGAAGGAGGGGCGTGCAGCACAGGCCTGGTCCTGCTCGCCTATGTTTTAATGCCCGTTTCATGGGATATTTACTTAGGTGATTTCTTTTTTAAAAAGAGCCCTTCATTTTCATAATAGGTTTTCCAGTTGTGTAATTAAATGCAGTATAATATGACAAAATAGTTATGGGATGGTCAATATATGCCTGAGTAATTGAAACAATCTTAAACTTAATTTCTTCTTTCTTTTCACAAACACTTATTAAATACCAACGATATGCCCAGCACCGTGTGGGACACTGAACATACAAAGCAGGGAAGAGATAATCCTTTTCCTTAACAAGCTCTGCCAAGGGGGAGAGCAAAGAAATTACAAAAAGCCCAGCACAGTATTAGCCCTGCAGTCAAGTCTGCTAAGACCTGATCTTGCTTTGTAGGAAAGTCATGAATGAATCTTCCTTTCCAGCCCTGCCCCCAACATTCAGTGTCATTTCAAACCAATACATGTTAGTGAAGCAGCTATTTCTCATCATCATCATCATCATTATTATTCTTAATTACAGAGTGGAAATAAGGATGTGATTGGGCAGGTTCTACTGCACTGCTACAATCTTACCTAATTGTTTAGTTAGTCTGCCGGTCCCTAATCCTCACAGAACATCTGTTAAATATTCCGTTTGATGGGAAATGCCGATTGAATTGGTTGGTCATTAATTAGCTGGATTGCCCCTTCTCAAAAGTCAATTTGTTAAAAGTAGCAATAACAATAATAATAGGACTGTAAGTGGAAGGGGGGTGCGGTGGTAGAATTCACACTTCCATTCTTTCCTCCTTTAAGGGGGAAACTGGTGTTTTAGGAATTAGTTTTTTCCCATCACAAGTCTGAGAAAAATTCTCATATTTGCTGATAAAAGGTAAGGTGGCTATGGTTTTTGTGTGTAGTTTGGAGTTTTCAGGTGCCACCCAGACAGAAGTTAGAGTATGGTCCTAGAGGAGAAGACAGGCGGCATTGTCCTTACACCTCATCTACGCAGAAGACACGGCTTCCAAACCTTCTAAGCAGCTCTCATGGCTTCCAGTATTAGATGCACAGAGATTCTACTCTCCCAAGACAGCATGGAAATGAAATGATCCCTTATTCCTAACTCACTGACCTTGAAAATCAAGTAGATGAATCAGAGCTACATATTTAATGATGAAAGTAAGGCATATTCTCCTTCATATGGAAAAGGAGGGGTATTTGAAATCTAAGCAAGATATTTTGTAGGAAACCATTCTTCATTTTTATACCACTTGGGACCTCACTTCTACACGAGAGAGTAACCTAAAATACATTTAGGTATCAAAAATATTTAGACCCACAGTAAGAAAAGTGTAAGGAAACTATTTGCCATATATATCATATATCTCTCAATATATATATAAAGATTTGTTTCTAATTAATTTTGAAAAGTCAAAACACAGTAGAAATTGAATCAGACATTAAAGGGCATACAAATTAATAGCTCTTGAAAATACTTATCATTTTTTATCTATTAGATTGGTAAAGATGCAAAAGTTATCCAGACTGTGGGGAAACATGTGCTCCTACGCCATTACTGATGAGAGTCTAAATTGACATAACCTCTGTGGAGGACAATTTGTCGATATCTAACAAAATGACAAGGCACAAACCATTTGATCCAGAAATTCACCTTCTAGAAATTTAACCTACAAGAGATATACAAGGCTACTGCTGCAGGACTGTTTGTAAGATCAAAAAGTCTCTATGTAATAGTACCGCTATATTCTGTATCCATAAAATACATGTAGAACAATATGAAACATTAAAAAATAGGGGACTGTTTAACCTGGTGATTTGGATGATCTTCCAAATATATTGTTCAGAAAGTAAAGTAGGATACACAGAATGTGTTCTCCTTTGCCTATTTTTTTTTTTAATTGTTGGGGATTCATTGAGGGTACAAAGAACCAGGTTACATTGATTGTATTTGTTAGGTAAAGTCCCTCTTATAATTGTGTCCGGCCCCTAAAAGGTGTGTCACATACCTCTCTTAATTTTTAAATGATATGAATGTATACCATTTATTTAAAAATAAATTAAAAATTAACGTTCCTGGTTATTACTGCCAGTTGTTGAAAAGGATCATAGCAATATTTGTGCATGAAATCCCTTCCCAGGACAAAATGACCCCCTCGTGTTCCTGCCTCCTGGGTGCACACGCAGTACCAGGTCCTTTTGCATGTTCTGTGTGCATAACAATTATTGATCATTCCTACATCCAAAAACGTATGCAAAGCTGATGACTGGAGCTGGGCCACTCTAGTTAATGGAAACCCACCCTTCCTCCACTGCTCATCACACAAGGACTGAACTACTGACTTCCGGAAAACTTTCCACTCCTTGCCTAACTCCTGATCTTTCCCATCTTTCTGGTCTTAGCCTACACATGTATTCTTCCAGAGAGTATTCTCTTTCTGTTTGCTTGTTGGAGACATGGCTCTCTCTGTCACCTGGGTGGAGTACAGTGGCATCATCATAGCTCACTGCAACCGCAAACTCCTGGGCTCAACTGATCCTCCTGCCTCAGCCTCCTGAGTAGGTAGGACTACAGGTGCCACCATACCCAGATAGTTTTTCTAGTTTTTGTAAAGGCAGGGGTCTTGTTCATACCCAGGCTGGTCTTGAATTTCTGACCTCAAGAAATCCTCCTGCCTCAGCCTCCCAAAGTGCAAGGCTTACAGTTGTGAGCTGCTGTGCCCTATTGGAGAGTATTCTCCAACTCCCTCCCCATAAAAGATGGCACTGGATTTCCATCCCACTGCCAAGTATCCCTTATTAACTGCCAGAGTAACTCTGACCATTTCCTATTACAGTCACCTGTTATGCTATTGCTTGCTCTTGCACACAAGACTCCAGATTCCCTAAGGGGAAAGCACTGCTCTATACTCACTGCTGTATGCTTAACATCTATTACAGAAGCTGCCTAGTAACTTTTACTAAATAAATATTTTTTAAATTAAATAATTTAGAATCATTTTGTCATCAAGAATTACTGCTAAATGAGGAAAAAAAGTCATGCACTCGAACATCTTACTTTTAAAAAATTATTAATAGCCTTTGGGCTTTTTAGAGAAGTTTTAGGTTCATAGAAAAATAGAAGAGACTAAGTGATTTCCCATACACTCGCCATTCCCACATAAGCAGAGTCACCCCCATTATTAACATTCACCACCAGAGTAGTCCGTTTGTTACAACTGATGAGCCTACACTGACACATCATAATTGTCCAAAGTCCATAGGTTACGTTAAGGCTCACTCTCTGGCCCTGTACACTCTATGGGTTTGGAAACAGGCATAATGACATGGATGCATCATTATAGTAGTGTCATACACAGTAATTTCATTGCCCTAAAAGTTTTTTGTGCCACCAACTTATCACTCCTACCCTGCCAACCTCTGGGAACCACTGATTGTTTTATGCTTTAAAAAGTGTCATCACTTGCCTTGATTTGTGCACTTGTGTTTCTGTTTCTGGGAGGATGGACATTGACAATGACTTCTGCTTATACCCTTCCTCCTTCCCAGGATAACCTAGACAGGTGACCCTGAGTCCTCCATCTCTGAGAAATGGAATATTGAGCTCACCACTTTTGCATCCCTTCTAGTCAAACACATGGACTATTAATTTGAAGCATGATATTTTCAAAAGTTAAATAAATCTATGGGAGAGCACTTAAAATTAACGTTCAGAATTATTGTCAGAGGACCTATTTTCCTCCATCAAAAGTTTATGCATCAACAGAGAAATTGCCAGACATGAAAGGGCATGGAGCCAGTTTCTAATCCTTTCAAACTTTAGTGCTGACAATAATACTTAAATTTTATGTTTATGTACACATGCACTCTGCCCAATTTGGCTGCTGTCCCCTGAAAAGCTGATGAATATATGCCTGATCAGTGTTACTAGGCCTGGTCAGAAGAGGGACCGGGGCAGATAGAAGCCACAGCATCAAGAACAAAATTAACATTCAGAAACCCTTTCTGACATAGACTTTCATGATTAACCCAAGCATATAAGGGAGGAAAGAAGATTTTGTGGATGAATCCTTTGCTAGATTGTGAACATCTTGCCTTCCTGAAGATAGAAATTAGCAAAAGCCTTAAGTTTTGTGTTTCAATTTGAACATAAGGTTTATTGAACTCTCACTATCTTTGGAAGATTTTTCTTTAAAAGAAAACTTTTCAAAATCACTTAACAGTCCTTTCTTGGTCGAATCTTCTCTTTGCAATGGGAAAGCAATAGAAACGATTTGGGAAAACTTCAACCACGTAATCAAAAATACCTCCCTCCCTTCTCAAACAACTTTTGGTATTGACTTTAGCTACTGCCAGAGGGTAGACAAAGGAAAAATGAAGGAAATGCCCAACTCCTCCATCTCTGCTCTCACTCCTCCCTTGAGAGAGAATGGCTCATGCCCGCCAGACCTGAACAGGGAGGACTGTTCCTTCTTTCACCACAACTCCCTGCAGGAGTTTACATATTCCCTGGGAGCTGAATAAGTGCTTTTAAACAGGCAGTATATGATGGTTGAAGCTTGGAGTAGAGCACATTATGAGTTGAAAAGAATTCCCAGCTGCATTTCACTAGTCGCTGATCCCAGCTGCAGCAAAGCTCAGGGGACTCTATTTCTTAAACCCTGTATGTATGTATGTATACATATTCAGGTAGATGCAGATGAGTGTATGACTTTGAAACAGTCGGGAAGCCTTGAGCCTTAGAGATGAATTAATTTACTTTTTGAGAAAGACCTGGATATCTATAGGTAGAAGGTAAGTACATTATGCTTCTCCATTTATTAAATTGTAAAGATTCTCAGCATGATTTCAAATATTTGGGGCACTCAAACAATCACAAGCATGGGTCTTCATGCCAAAGCAGATAGGGGCATGAAAGCAAACAATAATAATTTGAAGTAGATCGAGAGTTATCAGCACATTAGGAAAAAAAGGCCATGAGGTGTAAAGTAGATTCAGGATTATGTATAAAGGGACTCCTCTTTAGTCTGGGATATCACTGAGTAAGTTGAAATTTCCTCCTGATTCTTATAAATATATGCTGAGTTTCCCACTAAGATTATACTTAAGCAAGGAGAGATATCTATATTGAAATGGAAAGAAAATTTGAAGTGAGGTGTAGAAAGAAGGCAATATTCTTCTAAAGAAACAAGAAAATTTAAACTTGGGTTATCTATCATTTTTCATTGGATTAACAGTCCATAAAGCTCAGGAGCCTGATACAAAGACAGCGTCACAGTGAAAGGGACACCATCTGCAACCTTCTTAGTGCTTATCTGATAATCAGTAAAGCCCATCATTCCCTACTTTGGCCACAAAGTATAACCAGTCAGAATGAAAGGACCTGGCCCCACATCCTCCATCATCATTCAAACACGGTTCCATTTGTATCTTGACCTATATCCCCTCATCACTGGGCACTGACTATAACCCATGCAGGGGTTTTCAATGCCTGAGCTAATGGCCTCCAACTTCTGTACCAACCTTTAAATGCCAATTTCCCCAGACCCTAGGCTTAATTTTTGCTCTTTCTGTTTACCAATTTACCTGAAGTCAGTTTAGGAGTTTTGAAACCTGTCCTCCACGAGATCATTTACATCCTCCCTGAAAATCCCCATGCATAAAAAGACTGGATACTAAACAAGCAAACAGACTCCTCAATAAGTAACGGGTAAAAGATATGAAAGCTAAAATGACCAAATGTCTACATATCCTCGAAAACACTGAACCAGATGAAGAAGAAAAGAGTCCAGGAAAGGCATTGGTCTGCCTTGAAAGACAGGGGCGATATTTCAGCCGTAATTGCATACAGTTTTCTCTGCATTCATCATGCCCATTCAAGTCCGGGGCTATTCATTCCAGTGTCATTATTCTGCAGATAGCTTTGTTTTCATTTTTTAAAACACAAGAAAGAAATGACAACAACAACACAAATCCTCCTAAGCCTGTCAGGCAAACTGTCCTCTTCTCAGGAGGAAGGTGGGTGACTCTGTGTCAGCAGACTACTCATTCCACACGACTTCCCAGAGCTAGAAAACCAGTGTCCAGGTGTGACTCCAAGCTCCTTTGTTCTCAGTATTGACAGAGGGGTCAGATTTGTGGTTTGATCCCTGAATTTGTTTTGGACCAGGACTCCTCAGCACCAGCATTTTTATGAGGAAAGGAAAACACACAACTGAGTAGGATTTAGAGCTTTGCTCAAGGTCAAAAGGGGCACCTCGGCACAACAAGCGTCCGGTGAACAGCCCAGGGCACCAGCAACATCAAAGCTATTTGTTAAGGCGAATCAGGCAGCCCAGAGCCACCCATTAGGCTCTGTTTGTAGAGAATTTAGAGAATTAAAATGGAATTGAAGATACGGCCCCTTCCTTTTAGGAATGTGAACTCTAATGGAGGGAATAAAATACACAGCCAAGAAAATGGGACAGTTACAAATTAAAATAGATAGAAACACTTACAGGAGAAAAGCAGAAGCATGCAAAGACATTTGCTGCTAATTGGACATGTACAGAGATATATACTCCCGGCTACAGCAGCCTGGGAGCAGCTGAAGAAAAGTCTGTGAAGGTGTATCTTTCATAGTGTGAAAATATGATTTCTAGAAAGATATGTCAGGCTCAGGTCAGACCCCCTGATGCCCTGATCCTCCCCTGCCTGGTGTAGGAGGGAAGTACAAAGAATGTAATAGGCCAGCAGACACTTGGGACAGGGGCGGGAAGGGGTTAAAAGAATCTGAAGGAGAGGATCCTTGGGGAAGCCATCAGCAACTGATAGGGTAGAGAGGTATAGCTCCCCCAAAGGCTGGAAATGTGTCTCCCTGCTGGCAGAACAAGCAGGCCAGACTACAGACACCTCTCACGCCTTGATTGTGGCTAGTAGAGTGTATTACTTGAATGTAGAAGAACTGATGAAATAATCTTAGGAATTCTTTGTGACATTTGCCTGGCAGAGGGATGGGATTAACTGCTCTGCCCACCCCCTGCCCCTGCTCTACAGACAGACTCAGAGGGGGAGATGGAGAAATATCCAAGTAAGTCAGGGAGCATCAACCAATCCCCTGCCCAGGTAAAGACCATCTGACTACCCCACCGGCTCCCCTCTTTGGTTTGAGGCATGAGGCCCAGATCACAGAGATGTGGACAGATGGAAATGTGAGGTACGTAGCAGAGAGAGAAGTTGATCTGGATATGGAAAGCTTGCAGAGTGCACAGTGTGTGACTCAACAAATTTAACTTGGGTTACCTTCTCTAAGGTATTATCCATAGATCTTTCTGTACAATGTGCACAGTAGGCTGGCTTTCAGGGAACAAACATCACAGATTCACACAATTTTGTATTTGCATTAGAATTGTATCCTAAACATGATGCTTCATCCAGGGCACAGTCCCCCAGGTATAACCTGCAAAGTAGAAGAGACCCAGATTCCTCAGATGAGAGGTCTTCCTCTCCCTGAGCTTCAATGGGAAGTGAAGTCTTTGTTCTAAGTACAAAAATAGCACAAAGTATCCCACACACGCACTCCAACAAGTTTGGATAAATTCTGTCTGATAAAGCTTCACTGGTTTATGCCAAACTAGTTAAAAATTCTGATTATAGCATAAAAGTATACATTAAATGCTTGCTAAAAGTATAATCTAATTTATCTCCAAATAAATGCCCCAGAGAGACTTTAAGGACAGAGTTATTCTTCTCCCATTGCCTTTTTATACAAAATCAATTCTTTTAAACTATACAGATAGACGAAATTAATATCAAATGCAACCAGAAAAGGGCATGCTACAAGGAAAATAATTGTACATCCTTGAAAAGATGCATCTTTTAATACTCCTTTTTAAAACTTGTTACTTAAAAAATTATTTCTGCATTTTTTTCATGATGTTTGCATTTCAGAAAGCAATTTTTAATTGGTAATATTTTCTTCACTAGGGACATTATGGGCAAAAGAATTTGTACTCATGATGAATGAGTGTTCTGTAAGTTGTGCTTTTGCAAAAATGAACATTACACGTGACATCAGGAATAATGGACACAGTTCAGCAAGGGGAGAAATCTCAGAGATCTTTCACGAAAGGGCTGGAATTAGCACAGCGTCTGTCCTCACCACCAGGAGCCTTCAGCCCACTGTGCGGGTGGGACGGCCTTGAGACCATGGCTGGGCCTGCACCATTATGTGGAGAACTCGTCTCCAGAGCAAATATCAGAAACAGCTCAGAATCTGCATAATTTCCCTCACAATTAAAATCTCTTCCCCACAGTTTATATAAGTGGGTACATTAGAGGTTAATTCTATAGAGAGCCAGGAGGAAAATAACTATTAAAAACAGGACAATTGCAATTCACCGCAGGAGCATTTGCCAACATAAAATTTTGGCCCAAGGTTCTAATATTGAGTTGCAGATGACAGCCTTTAGTGTGACCAGGACCATCTACAATTAATTTAAAGGAAATGATTTCCTAATTAGGATTGCCACCCATCTAGAGCCTGTGGTTAAAGAGTAGGGAAGAAAAAAAGAAAAAATAATCACCTCTGCACACTCCTTGCACCATCTTTTCTATTTTTAATGTTCAGCTGGATTAAAGTAGCTCTAAGAAAATGAGATGTACAGCCTTAAAATTCAAGTATGGCATTAAATCTCTTTTTAAAATTAGATTATTGATTCTCTAAACATTTGGTTGCTAATCAGCACTTGTCGCTGAGATAGAATTTTATCACGTGATACTGATGCAGTGCTGAAATCAGGAAGGACTGAATTTCACTCCAGGGTTTAAAAGTACCCCAAATGGAGCAGTTATCCTTTGGGGCCCTAGTTGTTCCTCTTTCCAGCAAGAGAGGTAAAGGGGTATGGTGGAAAGAACAAAGGCTGAGATGTCAGAGGGTCGAGGGTTCAAATCCACCCCTGACCAGCTCTAAAACTAGGGCTAGTTGTAGTCAGAAATGATTTAATCCCTCAAAGCTTTGGCTCCCACATTGACCCAGAAGGAATAATTACTACCACTGACATCTATCATAATAGGCCACACTGAGGGTAAAATGAGAGAGCAGATGCAGAACTGACTGACCGAGGCAGATCTTTGTGCTGGCAGGGAATATGCGCTCCAAAAGTTGTCTGCTCCTCTGTCACCAAAGCACAGTGAGGCAGTGAGTGTCGTCTCCCTCCGCCCGCAAAAGGAGCGACACCGAGGAGAACTTCCAGAGACACCTTTATTATTGTTCTTCTTCTTCTCCTTACAGGGCATTTGCCCATCTATATATCCTACGTTAGAGCCCCTCCTCCCTTTTCCGCCTAGCCACTCTGGGGCCGCCACCACACACCCAGGTGGGGCTAATCGCGGTGCTCTGCGTATGTCAGCACAGGAAGCTAATTAAGCTATTACGTGGCAAG